>VXBB01016792.1:414743-524292 GCA_013399915.1 Illadopsis cleaveri | reverse complement strand
CGGCGGCGGGGGCTGCCGCCCGGCCGTAGCTGCAGTCAGTGCGCTGCCGGGGAGCGCTGCCAGCGCTTGGTGGCGGGCGGTGATGCGGAATGCAGTTTGCTGCCCCTTCTTTTCATTTTTTATATATGTTTTTTTAAATAAATTTTTTTTTATATACTGCGATCTCGATTAGTTTGATAAATAAACGTTGTCTGAAGGAGTTGTGTTTTCCTAGCGACAAATTAAATGTTTAGAGGGATGTTTGCTCGACGGTTTCTGTGTTTTGGTTACACAGAGACCTTGCTGATTTCCGAATCTTGTCACTAGACCTCTCTGATGTAGAGAAAGTTTTATCTTCTTCATATGATAAACGGCATTTTTGACCATCTATTTACTTAGCACCTTCTGAGATACTGAAAGTCGGTCTGCATGGTGGACCCCATGAGAAAGTTGCCTAAAATGTCTGAAAAAAACCCAGCCCAAAGAAACAGGTGAAATCATTACTAGGCAACATAATGCAAATTGTTTTCTTTGCTAACGCAAAAGAATAAATCACCAGAGCTGATAATTCTGCTATAGGCTTTCTACTTTTTATTTTTAAGGTGTGCTTTTGCAAAACTGCTTCTCCCTCTTACGAGAAGCAGAAGAGGAATACGATGATGATAACCTCTCAGAAAGGCAAGCTGGAAATAAAAAATTTCCTTGAACAGGAAAAATTCTTTCTGAAAAGTCTATCATCAGATACTGAAATTTATTCTCAAACATCTTACTTACGCTTCCAGTAATTTTGATGGCTCACCCACCTAGCACAGCAGTAAAAGATGGGATCCATTATTTTTCAGTGATCCTTGCAACTGATTTTCTCGGAGGGGGGGGCGGGGGGGCTGCTCCTCCTGGGGCGTGGGGAAGCAGCGAGGGTGAGGCTGGTGATTCGGCAGCATGCCGGGTGGTTCTGGCTCAGTGCTTGTCTGCTGAAATGCTGTGGAGTGTCCCATGTGAGGCATGGGCAAGAAAACACAGCTACAAGGCAAGCTCTTCTGGTTGTGCTGTAGCTGTTCCCATAAAAACAAGCTTTAGCTTTCCTGTGTAAGCACTAATGAAGCAGAACACAAGATCTTTATCTTTAGGTAAAGCCATGAGGGTATTTTAAAAGTATAAATAACCATAATCACAGCAAAAGTATATGGACCATAAGCTTTAGAGAATCCTCTTGGATTTGGGGTGTTTTGTTTTAGGTAGATAGACTGATACCATAAATGTTTAAATAACTATGTTATAATACAACATTAAAAAAGACCAAATCAGTTGTGTAAGAAAGATGCCAACTTTTAAATTGTATCTTAAACATGAAATTTTGAAAAGAGGAAGCAAATGGTTATACTAAAGTCTGAAATGTAATACAAGTAGTTTATGTATTTTGCAGCTCACAGTTGTAAACAGCAGTAAACATTCTTCAGCTGGCTAAACTGTTGTGGTGTATCACATCTCAAAAAACACAAGGAAAACCAACAAAAACTCAGAAGTTGCATTTGGCACACATATGTCTCATTTAGTCCAAAAGTCTGTGGTTAAAGATTACCCAAATATGTAGAAAGTAATCTCTATTTGTCTGCCTGGATAAATATGGCTTTCATTGGTTTCCATCTCTTTGGTAATTTTTGCAGTCTGGCTTCCCCTTTTAGCAGCTGCCCTGCTCATTATTTGGTTTTGATCATATCTAATTGCGGGTGACATTCGAGACTGGGGTGTAGCGTTTTTCGTCCTTACCCTTCTTGGAAAAATACCAGTCAATCTGTCAGTCAGTTTTACTGCAGTTTTGTAAATTTCTTCAATGTACGGCTTTAAAATAAAAGTACAGACAAAGAAAAGATACAGCAATTTTTTAAGGCCCTGAAATAAATATAGTTTATAATGCAGAGAGGCTACCTAAAATTTAACCATTTCAATAAGAGACTAAGCAGTGAACCTTAACACAAAGAATCCAGGGCTTTGGTTTAGTTCCTTCCCTCCTCTCCTGTGAGGACAGAGAGAGAACAGTTTAGCAAATAAATCATCGCAAAATAAATTAACAGGGTCCTGCACACTTTTTCACAATTTGGAAATTAAAAGAATGTAATTTCAATAGTTTTTGGACCCCAAAAGAGCAATAATATGTACATGCGCCATGTAAAACATATCAAATATTGTTGAATTTAAAAATAAAATACTCCTTTAAGTAATTTTATGAGTTTCAACTTTTTCAAATTTTGTATAAAAGTAGAAAGTAAAAATGTGTTATTTTTACAGAAGTAGACATAAGTAAGGTTGGTTGTGTAACTAAATCCGTGTTGTTACTCTTTTTCCCTCACCTTGCAGATGAAGAGAAAGTTGGACCATGGCTCCGAGGTCCGTTCTTTCTCTCTGGGAAAGAAACCCTGCAAAGTCTCAGAATACACAAGGTAATTAAATGCAATGACAGATCACTGGATCCTGATTCCTGCGTATATCCTATCTTTCCAATTGCTGAGCCTGATTAATTAAGCTTTTCTTAATGTAAAACACCATAAAGCAAAGAAGAGGTGGTATCAGCATTTGTATATTGCTTTGCTAATTTAAATTACGTGAACTGAAGATGAGTTTTAATGAAGTAGCCAGACTTGCATTTCTCCAGTTGAGGTTTGTGTTTCATTCTAAATATAGCATGCCCATTTACTTTAGAGACTTTTTGAGGGCTAGAGCATTCTTGGGAATAAAGTCAATCAGATTTAAAAAGGGAAATAATGATAAACCCTAAGACTATTAAAATTGTGATCAAATGTATCACTTTGCTATGGTAACAGGAATGAGATAATGGAAATTCATGTAGGCAGAGCAGACCATCTGATCTTAACAGGAACACACGCGTGCTTGCTATCCACAGTGTGAAAGTAATATGGGTTGTGGTCCTCTTCCTTGCTGTTCCTGTAGGGTCCCAGGAAGCGCAAACACCTGCTGCTGTTCCCCTCAGATGCTTTTGGGGTAAAGCACTCCTAACCATGAGCAGCAGTAGCGAAGCAGGGCTGTGGATGCACGCCTTACAACTGCATTCTTACTATGTAGTTACCATAACTACATTGTAACTACGTCCGTTGTGCTTGGATGTCACGCTGCTTCCCATCTGAGGGGAATTTTGAATTTACACTATTTTACGGTTTTTTCCCCACTATAAGCATTGTCCCTCCCATAAGTGTTGCATTTGCCTCCCAAGGCTCTCTGGAAATGGCACGTCTTTTGAACACACAACAGTCGTGTTCAGTCACTGATGGCTCTTTCAAAGTAGTTTATATTTTATTTATCTTCCTTTAAGAAAGAAGTTTATCGGGTGTTGAGTGAAAAGTTAGGCAGCAGGTCCTGGGGTTTCTTTTCAGATGTGTAAATGCTGCAGCAGAGTAAAGGAGGAGATGTGTTGTTGCTGAGAGTCACTTGTTGCAGCTTCCACGTCCACCCAAGCCTGCAGATGGTGTCTTCTGATTTCTGAGTCAACCTAATGGAAGGACTCTCTTGTTGGCCACCATTTCTTCAGGTGACCCACTGAGTTCTCTGCACTCCCAGAAGAGTAAAGAGTTCAGCAACAAAGAAAGTACACTTTTTTGTCGAGTGTGTCTGTCAGATTCAGAGGAACTGCTGGACTTGTCGAGCTTCCACAGAGACCTGACTTGTTTCAGGGGAATGAAAACATAGAGGAAAAATGAAGCACGAACAAGTATCTTGTGGTTTAATCTCAGGTCAAAGGAAAGAAGCTTTTAGATCCTGTTTGGAATAACTGTTTTTGACTGAGAGCCAGCTTACAGCAGAAGAAAGTGTAACTGTTCTAGTCGGGCGAGTCCAAGGCTACGTACTGCTGAGAACCAATAAAAGCTAATTTCAAGTGCCTTATTTTGGACCTTGAATGACAGGCCTTGTGCTAGATCTCTATGCAGGTGATCAGAATGACTAAGCTGTAAAATCACATTTTGATTTTAAAAGTACTTTTAACTGACATTACTTGGATTTCGAGTAGTTATTGGCATAAAAGAATCTTTAAATAACATTTGATCCTCCTCTCTTAAACTCTTTGATTTGATTTTATCTAAATAATATGTAGGCAAATGATGCAGTTCTTGTGCCTGCTTGTTTCCATTTTGCCTAGGCACTCTGAAATTGACCAGCTGATGAACTTTTGTTTGCCTGTAACAGGTAAAGTCAGTAAACAAATGCCATTAAGAGGATCCTTCATCTGTGAAAACAGTATTTTCATACCAGCTTCTGTTTCTGTTGTTACTCAGCAAAATGAACAGTTAAAAATAGGCCTGCTCAAACCAATCTTTACTTTTCTTGACCAGTTTGGGTAAATGTTAGGACATGCTATGATTGTCCTTCAGAATAAGGAAGAGTAGAGTGAAATATTTGTAGAGCATAATGAGGTAAATATTAAAATGAACTTGCCTTGCATCATTTAAAGCTATTCCTGTAGCCACTGAAAAATCAGTAAACCCTCTAAGCTCATGCCTACTAAAAAGCTAGGTTTATCCTACAAAAACACCAAGGGTTTTTTGGAGTCTCACACTATATTTAAAGTGTTCATGCTTGTGCAAATACTGCTGGGGTTCCATATTTCCTGCTAGGGAATACAGCTTTGATACTCTGTGAACGAAGTACTTTACATTATGTAAAAAAAAACAACAAAACAAAACCCAAAAAACCCCCAAAACAAAAAAAAACAACCAACCAAACCAAATAAAAAACTCCAAACCAGAAAACACAGTCAGCTGTATTTCTTTAGACTCCCACAATAGTAGCTTAATCCCAGCTCTTTTAAAAGCACCATTCCATATGAATGAGCTGGTTTTTAACATGTCAGAGTAAAAAAATCAAACTGTGATTCAGAGAGCACCTTTGGCTCCTTTTCCCTTTTCACTTTACACCCCCCTCTTTATTCCTGTGTCATTCCATCAACACACAAACTTTAAAAGACCGTATAGAGTATTTCAAAGCCCAATTCCAGACCACTAAGCCACTAGAACTGCTTGATATTACTAGCTCTTTGTCAACAAAATATATTAAAATCTAAAAATAGATACTTTTTTCCCCTTCTGTTTGGAGATGAAGCAGCACTAGCACATTTCACATAGAGGTGGAACTCTGAGATCTGGCTTCCTGCATCCCCAGGCAGAAGGCATTAGTGTAGCCCAGAAGGAAAGGAAATACTTTGACAAGGAAAGGAATGTGTAAACCTCTATCTTTACACACAACTTAACAGAGTGATAATTTTTCAGCCTTGAAATGTGATCCCTATTTCTCCCCTAGCTGGAGGGCTAGCACTGCGGTGGTAGAAGCTGGCAGGATTATCCAAGTGAGGGCCTGACCTCTTGAGTGACCAGCAGAACAATTCTTCACGTTAATGCTTTTGCACGAAGCTAGAGAGTTGAAGTAATATTTGCGAATTATGTACTAGATTTTTTAGTTCTCTTGTGAATTTTCCTTGATGTCTCACGTGTGGCTGTCACTTCTCCTTTGTGCGGCAGTACCACGGGGCTGGTGCCATGTTCGGCCACACCGACGACGTTTGGGGACCTGCGGGCGGCCAATGGCCAGGGACAGCAGCGGCGCCGCATCACGTCCGTGCAGCCACCCTCGGGCCTCCAGGAATGGCTGAAGATGTTTCAGGTAACCATGCCTGCAGAAATGAGCGTCTCAAGCAGCTCTGCCTCCATGGCTTCTCCATGTAAGGGAGTGCTTCAGTAGAGTTGGCCCTCCTTATACATCCCAGAACGTCTCTGCCATTGATTTCATGTTCTCTTGCAATAACAAATAGGCATCAGCTTTAAGGAATATTTGTTCCCTGTTTCAGCAAAAAATGACAGCTTTTACTAGTTTCTTAGTAATTTAATCCTTCCTGTTTAATGCTTTCACATTTTCTGCAAAGTCTGTCCAATGTAAGGGCTACCTGCATGGCCCCAAGCCATTTTCACTTGAGATTAGTAAGCTTTGGTGCGTGGTTTGCTTCAGTGCAGTTATAGCACTAGATTCATCACAAGTCTGGTGCCTTCTAAGAATAGAAAGAAAAGTTTATCAAAAATAGATTAAAAGGAAACTCAGTGTGTATTTTTACTGATCGCTGTGTACTGAACATGTCAGCCAGCACATGTGTACACAGCTGAAGGGAGGGAGGGAGGGAAGAGGTTTTTCCTATCTTTTAAAATGCCTTCAGCAGCGCCTAAAATTACTTATCTGGACAAAAGAAAAGACGTAAAGGACAATGCTACGGACCACTTGCACAGGTTAAAACTGAAATCTGCCTGGACACCAGTCAGGAGGCACCTGAGCCAATTTTGTGTATGTTAATTCAAGCAAAGTTTGGGGCAGGTTTCTGCTACTGGTCCAAAACCTGAACCATGAGATCTTAACATTTTGCTCTGTATTTTTAAGAAGCAGGAATGAGTCTTAGTCATTGATTTGAAAAATGGAAATATTATGTCTTCCTATCTTGATTAATAAACCATTCCTTCTAAAAGCGTTTTCAAAAGGAGCAACTAACAAATACAGGCATTGTTTCAATTACTGTAACAGGCAAAGATAAAAGGACAATATTGTAGATACAGGTATCTATCATACAATTTTGCAGGCAGAAAGGTGCTTTTGGCTTGATTCATGCTGCCACATAATACTATTGATCTCAATCACTGTCAGTTCTGAACATTAAAATAATAATGTAGAACCTCTTTGCTCTTTATTTTTACACATTTATGATCTGCTTAAACCAGTGGAAGCTTGAAATTAAGATTCTTGTACACATCATTCAATTTCTTTAAAATATTCACATTTAATTATTGTGGTGTATCTAAATTGAGACTATTCATAGAAATATGTCTTTTTAACCCTTAAGAATCATATTTGAATGGTACTACATATATATATATGGTAATGTAATACTACATTGTATTTTAACATTTTGTAATGTTAAAACATTTGTACTAACAAAAGCTATTTTGTTACTGACAATATGTAACATATTTTTATGTAAGATTGATAGTTAGTGGTACTCACATATTTTTGAAAAAGATTAGGAAAGGCTGAAGTGTTTGAGAGAGTGTTGCAGACACCCATGACAGTAAGAGCAAGGCTATTGGCTGTTTGGTTAGGATAACTAGTCTATAAGCCCATAAAAATTTTGCCTATGTAGACAAATGTGTACAGTGTGTAATGTAGAAAACATGTTTTAATACATATATATTTAGATACTTTCAACTTGTCCAAATACTTAGTTGCAGTACTAAATGCCTAAGTGTTGATCTATACTATTGAGAGAGAGAGGGAGGCCTCTCTCTCCTAACTGGAGATCATTGAGCAGTGCTTATTGATCACGTCTGTCACTGGTAGTTTTTATTGTATTCACAAAAGGGAGTTCCTTACTTTTGAATGAAAAGCTTTCAGAGTCACATAGCTCTATCTCAGTGTTACATCTGCTTGCCTCCTCATTTTCTATGTGCTTATTTTTTACATGAGTTTCATGAAAGGGGCAAGTCTTAAACAGCCAAATGATAAAAGCACATTCATAGGGGTGGTAGCTCTGCCCAAAGGGCAGTATTAAATGGCACATGCAGCATCATTCTTGCAATACAAAGTTTTGCCTGTAGAGAAACAGGAATGAGAGAGCTTGCTTTATGTACTGTGTACTCCCAAGTCCAGCTTAATAGCTCTCTTATTTTATATGAAAATACATTTCTAATTAATTTTAAAGCTAAATTTCTAGAGGCATGTTAGGGGGACGTGTACTGTTTCAGGTAAAACTGTTCTTTGGCATAGAAGCTGGCAGTGGCCAGTGATACGTAGCTATTTTGAGGACTCTCACCTCTATGCTGGCCTTCAGTCCTTCTGCTGTGTTATCTTTTCAGATAAAATCAAGACCACTCTGCAAATATTAAGAAAACTTAAGATGGTCTCTAAGAGGTTTTTTTTAAATTTACTTTTTATTTGTACTTCCTGTTGTTATGTTTTATAGTTGATCTTAGCCTTTTATTTTGAAAGTAACAAAATAATGCAATAATGGGAGAAACAGTTGTGTAGTTGCACTTACCCTTTAAAAATAAAGTTGTATATGGATTTCAGTGAAGTCTGGAAAGAAGAATAGAAAGGTATTTTATTAGATTCAAACCAGTTAATTTCTTAAAGGCCTGTTTATTTTTTCTGGTTTGCAGTGGCCCTTGACTTCAGGTCCTTTTAAAATCCACTTTAAGAGTTTTTAAAACCGGTGCCCAAGCCTATCTTTATAAAATTTCTTCCTTTGCAAGAAGTTTCAAGTCACCAAATTGCTTGCCATAAGGAAAAAAAGTTAGCTGTATGCTAAGTTCAGTCAGAGTTGATATTTGCTTTAAAAATTACTAAGCTGTCCATTCTTCCTACTAAATATACTTAGGGTGTTGGGGTTTTGTATTTAAGGAATTTATTTAAAAATGGCATTTTCATGGAAAATTGATTTTGAAAAGTTGTTTCATACACACTAATAGAGGCAATCACTTTGAATAACTAGTGAATGCTATAATTTTACCTACAACTGGAAGCTTTTTTTTTTTTTTTCGCAGCAGTTTAGATAGTGTCTAAAATGCTTTTGCCTTATCTGGCTGGCAAGAGCACCATTCCTTTTTTTTTACATAAATAGTTGGCTTAGTCATCTAAATTCAAGTTGGTTGAATTTAGTTGGAATGGAGAATGAACCATTCTCCATTCCAAAGACGCTCAGGAATAAATATGTGTACAGCTGAGTAGTCCACCTCTTATGTGAAGCAGACAGTAAAGATTGTGCCATAACCAGCATTGCAGCATTTTCTGCTCTGTGTCTTGTGGTGGGACTAGGTCAAGGGTTGGAGTTTCTGTGCAAGCCCTACATGCAGCTCTGGAGGGATCTGCACTACAGCCTCATGCCCCTCTTGGCTGTATCCCCATTACTGGTTTGTTCTGGAGTCAGGGGAGTCCTGCAGACTTACAGCAGGTCTCCTGCCCATCCCTGCTTCTTTCCCTTTGGTTTGGCTCTCATGGCAGTTTTGTTACATACAAATTTCAACTGGTTTCAGGAGAAACTCTGGTTATCCAACCTCTAGCAGGGATGTAGGGTCTGAGCCAGTGACAGCTCCTCTAGACAAGGTCCATCACAGGTGCTGCAGGTGTTTGGCCCAGGGGACCAGACTGGGGACTGGGACTGATATGGGTTAATGAGGGGACTTCAGCACCATCTGCTCCTGAATCCCTCCTGGTGTGACAAACTACTTGCTGTACAGCTCTACAGCTGTAGATGGTGCTTCTTTCAGTGCTTGTGTGCTATTTTTATCCAGACTGAGATACCCTCAAGGTGGTGGATGGCAGGGTTTTTGATAACTGATCCAAGAGCTGAACAGAAGCAGGCTCCAAGAAGAGCCCCTGTGTAGGTCTCAGTAATTATAGACCTCCATTAACAGAACTTGGTAATGGAGAACAGCACCCTGAAGTTAAACTCTTTAAAATAGATTGTCCTTAATATACCTATTAGAGCAAAAGGATATAATTGCTACATGCTGTTAATTGTATCAATTGAAGGTAGCAGATGAAAGCTGAGCAATAGAAGAGCGTGGGTCATCAAAGAGGAGAGGTGCAGAAACAGATGATGGTAAAAAAACAGGTGGCTGGTCAGACAGAAGGTATGAGGTGGAAGTTACAGAAGCAGCAAAGATATGGTTTGATTGTAAGAAAGGGAAGACATTTACCCAGAGTAGTGAAGGGGGAAAAGAAAGGATAGTTTTCAGATAGGTAGTGCCATCATTGCAGCAGCTGCTTTACTGGATGAGGAAATGGTATGAACAACCAAAAGGCTTTGGCTGGCAAATCAACACCTTCCTGAGGAAATGAAGAAAGAGGATGTATGTTTCTTTAGGATTCTGAAGTCATTCAAAGAGCAGTATCAGTGGGCCCTGCTGGCTTCCCAAGGGCTATATGAACGAATCCTGGAGTTACCTTTTTTAAGGGAACCCCTGTCCATAATAAAAGCTTTAGTTTAATTTTACATTAAAATTAAACTTCAGTTTTGAAGACAAGGAAAGCAAAGGAAGACAATTAAGCAAAAGTATTTTAAAGATATAGTATATTCCTTATAAGGATCTTCAATCTGGAAGGGAGTTACCTGGTAGAAATCCAAGGTGTCTGATCAAGATGCCGCCTGTCTCAAAAGTCTCTGGTCATCCACAAGGTTTGAAACTTTGCAAACTGTTTGGCACACAGTGTTTTTTTCTTTCTCTTCTGCAAAATTTGTTCACTGTTGTTTCTCATCAAAGCCACAAAGTTACTCCTTATCCCTGCTACATGCAGTTTTCTTGCAAATGGATCAAGCTATAGGGCCCAGAAACAGAATTTACTAGTCTTGTCTTCATTAATGCAAACAGTTGTGTTCATCTGGCAAGGCTTCCTCCCAATTTTCCATGCCAGACATTTCCCTCAGAGACCCCTTACCAACTGTAGCTGGAGGTTTGTTTGCTTGCTTAAGTGAAAGACTGAGGGGACAATGTCCTAGAGACAACATTTTGTAGCAGTTGATTGCTTCCGTAGGAAGCTGCCTGTACCCATCCCCTAATGATGACAGACAGATAAAAGAGGGTTCTGCTTTTAGTCAATAGCAGCCCTTCCCCATTGTTTAATCTTTTCCCTTTTCTGTCCAGATCTGTATTAAGTTTTCAAAACCAACTAGGTCTAAGAGAGTTACAGATTAAGATAGCATGCAGTGACATTGTTAATCAGTAACATGTTGGTTAACTGCTTGGAACATTTGCCCCAGCAGCAAACAATGCTCTTCAGGTAGAGTTGTTCGAATTTAGTAAATGTCGCTGCTTACAAATTAAGAGTAGACTGACCTTGGAAATTTATATTGTAAGGAAGCAGCACAAGTATTACTGTCCCTCTTTTTAATTCTCTTAAATTCAAACACGGCTGACAGAGGAGATTAAAGACTGCAAACGTTTGTACCTAACACCAGCTAAGCTGTGGGTTAATGAAACAAACAGCAGTTGGAAAGTTGGTGAGATAAACAGTTCTTCAGTGCATGATTTATGGAGAACTGTGCTGTGTGATGCAAGTGTTTCTACTGAAAGAAATTTATAATAAAAGCTGTTTACAACAGCACTGCTGCAACTTTGGCTGAGACAGTCTTGTTTCTTTTTAATATTCTGAGATATTGGGTACGAGACATGAAAACCCTCATATCCTGTGGTGACACTGCATACACACAGGTGGATGGGGAATGTTTTCTTGCTAGCTTAAACCGTTTCACCAATTGCCCACAGTGTGTGGAAAGGCTCAGGGCAGGAACTTCCTCCTCCATTAGGGTAGGCTGTCCAGCACCTGGCACACAGTTGCTGCAGGGCAAGGGCATGGCAGTGGGGTGAGGCAGCTGCTGTGCACAACTGCTCCCACGGCAGTCCCAGAGAGCGCCGGCTCCGTAAATGTGGCAGCTCGGAGCCACCTCCACTGCCCTGAGGGACTCGGGTCACCCAAGAGTCCCCTGGGCCACCGTTTGGGTGGATGATACTTCCAGTGACATTTCAAGTATTTTGATGTTTTAATTAGGGAGAAATGATGCAACGCAGTGATCTTTCTACATGAGTAAAGCTGGCTATTAATCTGCTTTGCATTCAATTTCAGAAATTCCACCTTCTCTTCACTTGCCTCATTGTGCTGCAGAAACTGCACAGTACACAAACACTGTAGTATTGTGGAGACCAGAGTGAATTGTCAGAGTCCAATACAGGGAACAGAAATTTAGAGCATGGGTAGTAAAGGTCCTGAGATACATGGCAGATTAATACAGAAATCTAAATTGTAAGGTATCTTGCCCTTCTTTTTTAAGTTTCAGTTAGCCTCTTATGGTAACTGTAATATCATTTGTATCTGCTAATTTATTGTAAATGTCATTCTAGAAGACATTCGAGAATAGGAATGTGAATCTGCTCTCAAAAACTGTGATGTCACATTTTCTCTCTAAGGCTTTATTTGTGCTCTAATTCTGTTGCTAAATCAGCTAGCAGTAGCTGTTGTTTTTTCCTATAGTTTTCTTTTTCTTTAAATTGTTTTCACATAACGAATCAAAGCTCTTTGATGAGCACAGATGAGTTTAAGACATGATCCTCAGTATATTAAGTTACTAATTTTTTCCTACAAATGGTGCTCCTAATCTGCTATGCTCCCAATTGAGTGCCTTATTAAAATCTTCAAATTTTATAGCACCCATTAGTAAAAATGTGGAGTAAGAAATTTACCAATCAAAATTCCCTGTTTATTCAAGTGTAAATTGATACTTACAAAATATGCATTGGTTTATAGCCAGGATTCTGAAATTACAACATTGTCACTTAGGGACACACTGTAGTAATAAGCAGACAGGAAGCTAATGTACTTTTCAAGAAAGTTTTTTACTTTCCTTTCCTCTTATTTCAAGATTTTGGTCTACCAGATGAAACATGAAGGTTAAAAGCTATCATCTCACTTGAATGCACAATAGAGAAAGGGAGTTCATTCTATTGCAACCCCTCTGTTGTCTGTAGCATGTATGTAGATTTCATCAACTTCAAAAGAAGCTTAATTAATTCAATTATTATTACTAAATATTATTATCTATTTAATTGCCAATCTGTATGTGTGCGTATAACAAATCCTTTCTTAGCTTATGAATTAGTGTAGTAATTTTGAATATTTTGTGTTGATTAACTCCTCATTTTTGTGTCATTAGCATGAGCATTTATCTCCTGGCTTTTTATATGCTTGTATATAGTTAGATGAGGAAACTTAATTTGCCTTATTGGCACAGCAGTGGCACTTACTGATAAAAACCAAGCCAGTTTGTTAAACTAAGCTCACTGTTTCTTTCTTCTTCTTCTTCTTCTTCCCTTGCAGAGCTGGAGCGGACCAGAGAAGTTACTTGCTTTAGATGAACTCATTGATAGTTGTGAACCAACACAAGTAAAACACATGATGCAAGTGATAGAGCCCCAGTTTCAAAGAGACTTCATTTCCTTGCTCCCAAAAGAGGTGAGAATTGCGGGATAATATTGGATTATGAAGTGCATTGATTGCCATCTTTAGAAGACTTCTGTGCTAATTTTGCCAATGTAGTGATATAAACTCATGTTAAAAGTTCAGTTTGGAACACTGCCAAAATATGGCTACTGTAATTTCAGGTTGACATCTCTCTATCTCTTGATAGCATTCAGATACTTGAAAATACAGATGACCCCTTTAAACAAAATCCCAATAGCTCTAAAAATATCTCTGTATCTTAATTGGACCAATTGTGGGTTTTTTGGGGAACTAATTCTGTTAGGGCACACACACACAAAAATCTCCTCTGCATGTAAGACCTCTCTGCAAATTATTCTGTGAGTGTGAGCATTATTTTTAATGCTGTAAGTGGTGAATGTTTTGTTAATGTTATTTTTGAATTTATTTTAGGCTAATGGAACCCTGAAATCTCTACCAAATAAACAAAAAAGCAGAAACCTAATAAACCCAGAAAAGCACTTCTTACTAAGGATCAAGCCAAACTGTAATTAAGCAGATGCCTTACAGTAAAGCCATCACTAAAAATCAGATCATGTTGTATATGGTTAAAGAGAAACTGAGATTTAGATTTCAGTGTGTGTAACTAAATGCTGTCCACACAAGAGTAATTTGTGATGTCATCACAACTAGAACATGAGGGTGGATATGCAAGGTTATAAACCCAGTTTTGCTACAGTTATTGAATGTAATTAAAATGTATTTTAGTTGACTTATAAATAGTACTTCTCACCTTGATTGATTTTAGGGAGTTGACTCTCAGTTCCCAATACTTTGCAAAGCAAGTTCTTTTAATTTATTCTGGTGTTTGTATTTGGTTGCTATGTTTGACATGGTTTTATTACCTGAAGACTGTTTCATGTCTCTGTTCTTTGATACTCTTTTCTGGCATATATCCTATTTTTGAATACTTGTATCTGCAAAACCCTTCTTTCCTTTACTACACTGTCATATCTTCACAAGTCTGGATCTATCACAGCCTTCCCTTGCTGGCTGGCATTTGTAAGAGCTGGAATCAATTTATGCAGCAAGTATTAACTTAGTACATAGGACATGAGATTAGTATTTAGAGAAGTAATTCCTGCAGCAGCCTTCTCAGGGAGTGGGAAGGACACTGGGGGAGGAGAAGAGTTCAGCAGCACCTCTGCATGGTTGCCATATTTTTAGAGAAGCTGCCAAAAGCACCAGAGGCAGAGGAAGGCAACAAGACTTTATATTTTGAAGACAGAAGATACTTTGCCACTTCTGCATCTATTCAGTCTGGAAATTTAACAGAGAATTGGTAACAGTAACTCAGATATCAGTTCTCTTTGCATGATTTTGTGGCAGTACTCATTAAAGTACAATCAGTGATCCAGTTACACTGTAACTAAAGATCATGTTATAATTTCAGGTTTTGCAATTTCTTCACAGAAAAGATACAGTACTTAGCAGTAAAACTTCCTCACTGAGGTTTCTTCACTCCCCTGTAAACTACTAGTGTTTAATTTGTTTATTTCTAGTGGGTTTCCTGCCTCTTGAAACCAGAATATCGTAATGTGTAGCTTCATGACAGGCTGACTTCACTATTGAAGTTAGCTTGAATAATTTTTGCTTCCTAACTCCGAGTCACTGTCACCAAAATTAACTGAGTTAAAAAAAGCCACTGAGCTGACTCCACCATCTCCTCTGCTGTTCCCTCACCCAGATCTCCTCAGCAGGGCTGTCCCCAGCTGCTGAGTGCTGGCTGCAGCAGGGGGTGACGCTCTGAGCGAGTTGTTGGGGTCAGTAATTCCATGCAGAGGCTTCCCTAGCGAGGCCGGCATCCTGCGCAAACACGCTCCCTTGGCTTGTCGCTCCGCATTAACATCCCCGGTTATCTCCGCTGCTCTTGGATGCAAGGCACTGATTTTATTACCAAACCAGAACAGGAAGATGATGTGGACAGGAGGGCTTTGCTTCAAAACCATTGTCTGCAATGCAAAGTCAGTAACTTAAAAGCCAAATAACCATGGAAATGTTTGTTTTCCTTCCGAGAAAACAGCAGTCAAACAGTTAATATGAAATACTCTTGTTTTCTTGCTGAGACTTTAGAAATAATTATTCAAATTACTTATTTATGAAAATCAGGTTGAGAAACCAATAGATAAAGTGTTTTGCTTCAGCCATAGAAGTGTTTTTGTTTCTGTGTGTGTAAGTGAAGAAAAAGGCAAGGGGCTGCTTACTATTAGGTATTATTAACACTTCAGCAGAGAGTAGTCCTAAATCCAGTTCAGTCAAAGGTCAGATCTTTGCTACCTGAAATTTTCTTATAACTAGATCCATGAGCTGAGACAAAGGGATGTCATCTTTTATCCACTGCTAATCCTAAAGTCAGCTGCGGGCTGTGTTGACTATTGATGACTATTTAGATAAATGTAGTCTAAAATAAATGTTACCCATATTTAACCTGGTTTAGAATCAGTTGGCTCATAGGTTTAATTAACACCAGCTTAGCAAATGTCTGTGTCTGTACAGATAGGACAAGTAATATTTAAACAAACTGTTGTCAACTGAGGAACATTCAGCAAAAAATGGAAAGGGTCTGTGTCATGTTTGAGTTTTGTCACATGCAGGTCTATGTAATGTGTGTTAGGAAACAAAACTTCTTTAATAATTTCACATGCCAGGAATGAAGACAGAAAGTCTAAAAGGACAAGTACAGTTGTTGGTCCTGTAATAGAGAGCTTTACACCAGATCCCAAATGCTGACTCCCTCAGTAAGGAGAAAAGAAGTTCTTCAGGTTTGTGGCCTGGGGTGCCTGCAGGATCTAACTCATCATTTAAGGCACAGGTCCCTCAAATGTGGAGGTCTGTGTGCTCCTCATGAGCTACAGGTGATGACTTGCAAACGAGGTGTATGTGCAGCCAAAATGCAAACAGTTGTGAAGTGCTGAATTTTTATTTCCTGCTCAGTCACTGGCTTGTCTAGATTACTAAAAGTAAATGTTTCTCACAAAATAAAGTAAAAAATCTGCTGAAGTCAACAGCTTACAGTTATGACTTCCTCAGTAAATTTCAGTCTTTGCTGCTTTGAAGGGCAGATTCTGTTTCTATCTATCTATCTATCTATCATCTCATAACTTCAGCTAAAAATTAAATTGAAAGTCCTAAACAAAATACATGGCATGCAGAAGTAAAAGTGGGTGATCTGATTTCCTTGACACCCTCTGTATCCTGATAATTACTGACAAAGACCCCACTGTGTGAGCATATTAGTAGTTCTCTGCACTAATGTTTATCGATATTGTTCTTTCTGCAGAGTTTTTAGGGACTCTCTGCATTTCCTGTGACTTTCCTGCATCTTAACATTTATTTTCCATGACTAGGGAGTTGCATTGTTGCTGTCAAGTAGAAAAGCTGGACTTGGTCATCATACCCTTAATGTCCTTATGTTTTGGATTGTGATTTTTATGCCTCTTTTTAAGGCTTCGTGGAGATGTGGGATTTTGGGGGCTTTATCGGGGTCACTATATGGCTTAGCTCAGTCAGGCAAGGTCTGAATTTTTCCCAATAAACTTCAGTTTTGTCACATGGAAAGGCTCATCTTCTATTTATTTTCTGGTGCTCATTAGGATTTGCCCTATGATTTTGGTAACAAGCTGTACTAAAGTTACATGTCTTGATCCTACTGAATCCCAATCCATAAAGCTCCTTGTAACTCCACCCAGGAGTGTGTTTGCATTCTCATCTGAAAATGAGCCATACCTACACTGCCTTTCCTAGGGCTGCAGAGAGGTTTTGAGCTCTGGGGAATGTAGCATTTACTTGTTCTGTGTTTGGGCTTTCTGAGTGATGTTACTCATCACAATGTACATCCCTATTTCCTCACATGGTGAACACTGCACTTCTTAGTTCAACTCTCAAAATAACTTTTGGTGCAATTGTTAGCTAAAATAACATAGAGATAATTACTTTGGTAATAATTCTTATAACGATTCAAAGTAACGTGGCTTACATTTTTTAAAAAATGTAATAACTATTTCAGCTGACATCTATTTTCTTGCAAATGCAAAAATCATTTTGTGATATGATCTGTAAGGATTTTGTTACTTGTGATGATTGTTATATTTCCACATGCCCACAGGAATAAACTGGAGTCTGTTAAATTTCAGAGATTGTTTAATAATTTATCATTCCAATTTTCTGGATTTCAGCCCCTGATGTGTGATAGTAAATGGAGTTATTTCACTTTCCTCTTCAAAAGCAGCGCAGAAAATACACTTTCTTCTTATTTTTTACAGCTGGCACTGTATGTGCTCTCATTCTTGGAACCCAGGGACCTTCTGCAGGCAGCCCAGACATGTCGTTACTGGAGAATTCTGGCTGAAGATAATCTTCTCTGGAGAGAGAAATGCAAAGAGGAGGGTAAGGCTGAACAAAATGATGGATGTAATGGTCAAAGTGTTGCCATCATAAAAAGTGCAGTTCATTTACATAATAAGCTTAAAGTTTTACGAAGGCAATTCGTGTGACTTTAGATTTAGTGCTAGTTATGCCTTGAGCTACATGGTATGTGTCTATATTGAAAGCAGGAAATAGAAATAATCCATGGAGTGCTAGAGTTTAGGCTTGAATATCTTACTTATAAAGTATACCAGTTGCATGTTTTTAGAATACAGTTGGGTTTGCTTTTTGAGGAATATGTTTATTCAAAATGCAACCAAAAGAAATAACAGCTGAGGTGTAAAAATGATAGGAGTATAGCCTGGCAGTTCGTAGCATGGAGGAAAAACTGTTTTGGTGGTTCGTAGAAGGGCTGCTGTAATTTCATGTCACTTGTAGGGTAATTAAGGCAGAGATGGCACACGGTCGTGGGAGAAGGTGCTGAAAGATTTGCTTGGAGAGGGACACACAGTCCATTAGCCACATGGATGTTATCCTGCTCATGCCAATTTAAGAAGATTGGGTGCTCCAGCACTGATATGAATGGGCAAAAAAGGCTCCCATGAAAGTGGCCATGTATTTGTGCACATGGAGAATGTAAGCTTTTATTTTTAAGGAAAATTACAGGAACAAGTAGTCTGTGGGCCAGGGTGGGTAGAAGAGCACATACATGTGATCCCAGAGCAGTCTCATCTCGGACACAGAACCCTGTCCAGACTGCCTTGGAGTATGGAGACAAGGACTTGTGAGGGGTTGATTCAGCAGCTTCAGAAAACAACAATGTCAATTGTAGCTGGCTATTTGTGAGGGCACCTAAACTAATTAGTTTTCTTTTGTGATGGAAAGCAGGTGTCTGACCACCTAAATCTTCTCTAAAGATTCTCCTCTTAAAAATTTCAGTGAAAATGCATTAAAAGGACAGAGTGAGAAAAAGGAGAAGGTTGAGAGGGGAATGAGCTTACATTTGTGAGCTTACAAGTAAGAATAAATACATCCAGGCAGGAGAGCACAGGCAAGCAGGCCAGTACTGCAGCCTGCTTAGCTTCAGTGAGCTGCTCAGTAACATGAAGAAGCCCTTAATTCAAGATTGCAGGCAGAGATGGGGCTAAAGGCAGAAAAGTGAAATCCACATACTGGCAAGAGACAAGACTCCTGCCGGTAATGGAATGCAGTGGAGAGAGGAGCTGCATAGAAAAGAGAGCAGGGTGAGAGAATTGTAAAAAAAGCTGTAGCTGTAGTAGTAAGGCTAAAACAAAGCACTACTGCTTAAGTGTCAAGACAGAAAGGGCATAGCTATACTTAATTTCCAGCCAAGAGAGTACAATGCCAAAAGCACTCAGCCTTTCAGATCAAGAAAGTAATTAAAAGCTCACTAATACCAGGAGTCACAGTAAACTTAAAGGTAATGAAGATGGGTAACCAGAGTGGAGAACCACAGACAGAAAGGTTGACTTCTTGAACTGCTCCAGAATAAGCATATAAGTGGTTAAGGAGGATTTTGGACAATACCCGTTTGTAAAAGGAAATATTCTGCTGCATTGCCTTGGAAAGGGAGATCCAAACCCAAGCTAGGTGGTTGCCAGCAAGGAATGATGAACTAGAGCATTTTCAGTCGTGATCATGGTAATAATTACGCTGAACTGACAAGGACAGACAGAGTATAAATCTCTGAGGAGCAGGGTGGTGTCACTGACACACAAATGCTGGCATGCAGGAGGCTGTTACGTTTCTGTCATATTTCAATGTCAGGGGTCACAGTAAAGGTTTGGGAGGGAAGGTTTTTCTGGGGGGTGGCCTCATCTCTTCCCCTCCCCCCCTTTTTTTTAAACTCCATTTTAGGGATTGATGAACCATTACATATCAAGAGGAGGAAAGTAATAAAGCCAGGCTTTATACATAGTCCGTGGAAAAGCGCCTACATCAGACAGCACAGGATTGATACCAACTGGCGGCGAGGAGAACTGAAATCGCCCAAGGTGAGGTTCTGAGCTCTGTGCATGGGGCCGTGAACAAAGCAGGATCAGCTCATGGCTCGGGTTCTTTCCTTTGGACAAACAAGACTATCCATGCACAAAAAGCAATGAATTGCTACAGAAAAAAATAATTCATGTTTTAGCTTTCCCCGGCTTGGAGTTACATTCTGACCACCATTTTGGCAATGTGTTAATGCTTCAGACTGCAGAATCCTTTCACTGCTCTTCTAAGAATTTCTGTACAATTTTGTAAATTCTTATAAATATGCCAATCTCTTTGAGACAGGTAATCATTGATTGAAAATACATTGATTAAAAATTTAAACACACAGACACATATATTGTATATATATAAGTGTATATGTATGTATTGGTAGAGCTGGGTCATGTTGCAACATAAAATTACTCCACAACTGTTCTGTGATCAAGTCATGCTTTATTTTTAAAAATATATTCTTCTAAATTGAGCAGCACAAGACAATAATTTTATTCTGTGTTTGGATTTTTGTGGGGTTTTCTAAATGTTAAAATTATTTTAATGACATTGATATTTAACATTACATCCTTTCCAATATGAAGATATGAAGCAATATTTCAAACCTTTTGTACATAAAATAGCAACTCTCTAATCAAACCTGATAATGAACAAGCAGCCAGAAAAGTGAAGAAAACCTCTATTCCTGGCTTTTTAAGGTTTTAAGGCAATTTACCTGTTTTCTAAATTAAAAACAACAAAATAAAATAAGAACAAAAGAATTCCCATGGAAAACCTATGGCTATATCCTGCTGTTTATTTGGCCGTGACTTCTGTACATCTCTGGCAACGGTTCTGTACTTCTTGCCTTGATATGCCACATCAAGTTATCTTGGAATTATTATTAAAATTACAGCCTCTGGCATTATCCAAATGCCATTTCATTTCAATGAACATCTTGAAAAATGTTTGGATATCTTAAATGTTTTCTAGTATGGATTCTACTAAGGTTTTTGGGTTTTTTGCTGTATTGTAATAAGATATATAGAATTACAGTTTTTCCAAAATCAAGCATTGAAAATCTCACCTCTACAAAGCAACATTCCAGTCCACATTCCCAGCACACGAAATTGTTAGTTTTGTTGTATTTAATTGAGTTGATGGTCTTCTAGTTTTTTTGGTGCTGCCTGGCATTTAACACAATGCAATGCTTAGCTGGTAAGAGAAAAAAATAGATGTAGACAGCCTTGACCACTGAAATACAAATACTCAGCAAATAATCAGCCCATCCTTTTTATTCAAGATTGAAACAAAAGGTAACAGCAACTCAACTTAAAAATAAAGAGATGGAATAACTGCAGAGGAACAGAGCAGTGTCTAGTTGCTAATTCAGCCCACTTTTGCTAGTGATTTTTCCTGGTACTTTAGGAGGCTTGCACAGTAACTGTGGTGTGCCTGCTAAGCAATGCAGCATCACTCCGTGGAAGGAGGGAAACACCTTTTTTGGTCCCAGCTGGCGGTAAATTAGACTTGACACACGGGATTAAGGGGCCTTATTATTACTGAAGCAACTCTAGCATTTTGTAATTTATGAATCAGAAGAGCACTTCGTTTCTCCTGCTTCTCTCTAATCTCTTGCATTAAATTGTGACTCTTGCTTTTGTGTTCTTGGTTGCCAGGTGCTCAAGGGCCACGATGACCATGTGATCACGTGCCTGCAGTTCTGCGGGAACCGCATTGTGAGCGGCTCCGATGACAACACGCTCAAAGTGTGGTCAGCAGTGACAGGCAAGGTAAGCTGGCTGCTCTGCTGGATTCCTTGGAAAACGAGGCACAGGTAGAGCAGGGGCACACCAAAAATGCTGCTATGCCAGCAGACCTCGCTGCAGGGTGGCCTTTGGTGCCTCTGGGGCAGGAATTGGAAGATGTACCAGATAACCGTGCAGGTTGCCTTTTCCCACACAGAAACTCCTCTGGTTCAAAAAAGTCACCTTGATGTGAAATTGCAATGCTGCTCATGTTACCACTGGCATATATCCTTGTTCTCTTGGCAATTCTGCTATTCTTGTGGAGTCGTTTGTGACATGGATTTTAAAGAATTTGGACAGAAACATTACTTTATCTTCCTTAAAGCTTAACTTAGGCTGCATTTACCCCTCTGGATCTCCTTTTCTCACTTGTCTTCTAGCATTCTTTCTATTGTTTTCAAGTTCTTGCAATAGAATGTTCATTTTACTGGCTCAGATTTCAAATACAGAGTTTGTTTTTCTTTCCAAGCTAGTATATTGCTGAGCCACGAAAAAAAAATTAACTTGCTTTAGCTTTAAATATTTCCTATTAAATTAGATCCAGCTCAGGCAGGAATTTAATAAGCTTCAATAATTTAATTCTGGCTTAGAGGAGCAAAACAATATGTGCAATCAAAAAGACAGTGCTGAGCATTTCAGTCATGTTAGAACATCACAGCTACTCAGCCCACAGGTTTTTTTTCTGAGGTGACTGACTGACCAAGGATGTAGAAAAGGCCATGGGGAAACAGTACTTTTTCCTTTTAGACTGGTATTGTGTGCACTTAGCTTGGTTTTAATGGTATAGATAACAACAGGACAGCTGCTGAGGATAACATGTTTAAGATGTAAAAGGTATCCACTTCATAATGTGGAAGCTGAATGTATTCAGCATTTGTCATTGCATGCCCAGAAGATCCTTGAAGGGATAGTTAATCCTACTGTGGGTAAGAATAAAATTAAGAGCCATAGGCAGCCTCACCCTGCTGCTTTGGCTTCCCTACAACAAACTGTCTAATGAAGGATCCCATCATGAAATTTATATCTATTTTAATTGAAAAGGGCACCCTAAATACAAATGAAAAATGCTTTCTTTGTACATACCACACTCCCAAAAGCAAAACGTTCCCTTAAATATATCAAATTAAGCACAGTGGCATGACTTAACAATTACTGTTCAGTAATTTTTTGAAAGTAATTGCAAAACCTAGTATGGCCATTTATCCCTTTAAAAGAGCCAGAAATGGTGTCTGAAAGATGGAAGCATGCTGTATCAGCCCTCATGCTTACTGATGCTGAAGAATAAATAAAATAAAGAAACCCTAAAGGTCAGTTTGTGCAAATGAACATGACTAAATAATTCCCTTGACAGATGTAAGCCCAAAATAAGGATTCTCTGTTCTTACTGCTTTAACAGGATGATTTCTTAAAATATGAGCACATTGGATGAAATAAGAAAAAAAGAGAACTGTAGAAATGAATATCAGCTGCAAAGTGAAAAAGATGGATTTGACAGGCAAATAGTAAGCCAGGAGCCAGTAATTGCAGAAGACCGGTTAAAAAATTGTTAAAGAACAGGAAATCTATGTACAACAAAAAAGCAAACCATTTTCAAGGATGCTAGAACAAACAGGATATTAACAACAGGAATTACTATACTGTCACTGATGCAGAAAAAATACCTTGGCAGAAAATTCATGTGGTGGAAATACAGCATGCAGTAATAATAGAACATTTCAGCAGAAACTCATGCTAACTATGGTTTTGCTTACTAGAGTTTATCCAGATAATCTGTATTTGATTTTTTTTTTCCCTGAAGTAACCTTTGGCTTAAAATTAGTGCATTTTCAAAAGGTATGATCACAAGGAGAAGATCCAGGACAGGACAGTTAGAAAGCCAAAATGCATCAATGTTTAAATGAAGTAAACTAAAAGACTGGGTATTTAGAATACACTATCTCAGATAAAAAAAAATACTGGACTGCGTTAAAAGGAGTCAACTAACAGTTAAAGGAAGGCCACGGCAATTAATGCCACTTAGCATTAGATTACAGAAAAAGAGATCCTCAGACTGCCTTGACCTCTTTTCTCGTGCAGTTACAGGTTTGACTGATAAAAATAATTGTGCAGAAGTAGATGGCTGTGTGCACTGAAAGACACTATCCCCACGACAGAACAGAGGAAAATAGAATAATGCAAAAATCAACATGGCACATATTTAAATGGGTTAGAAAATGGGTAATTATAGAGATCATGTTGTTAAAGTAAATGCAGAGTCTTCATGGAGTATCTTTCTAGAGGAGCCTTGCAAGGATCTTTCGTTTCTGTACTAATTAGCATTTATTGCTGCCTGGTGGGAAAGCACATATAGTCATTACTTGTAGGGAAAACAGGCTGGGAGACAGAGACAAGCCATTGTTCCGGGCCGACAGGGGTTTTATAGAAGAAGGTGTGAGCAAACACTGTCTGTACATGGTGAGAAATCATGTCATACATTTGGGATCAGAGAAGGAAGGCTGTGCTTATGTAGTGTGGGATTCTCTCCTGGGCAACAGTAAAGTCTGGAAAAGGGCTGAAACATGGTTGTGCAGGAGTGATGCTCTAGCTGTGGTTTACAGAGTTTGGTGTTTCTTAGATACACAAAGACAAAAATGCAACAAAAATATATGGTTTATAGATTGGTGGTAAAACTACCAAGTGTGTGCTCTCTCTGCTTCTAACACACTTCAAAAAGCTATTGGAAATCCTGCAGTGACTCAGAAAAACGCCAGGAAAATGACTCAAGGCTGCAAAACATGTCCTTGCATTGAGAAATTTGGAACGACAGCTTAGTTTGTCAAGGGAAAGATTGCAAGAAAAATTCCTTATAGTTGAAGTACCAACAATTGGGAGAGAAATTTGATAAGTATTTTTTTTAAAAAGGGAAATTTTTTGTTCAATCAGAAAGAAGTCACCAGGGGTCTTCTGGCTCTTGCTATGAGAGCCGACTCTTACCTCCAAGACTGCTTTTTCTTAAAGTTTCCATTCCCCTGTGTCAAAAGCGTAACTAAGGAAAATGTTTCTTTTCAGTGTTTGAGAACACTGGTTGGTCACACAGGCGGAGTGTGGTCATCACAGATGAGGGACAATATCATCATCAGTGGCTCCACAGACAGAACATTGAAAGTCTGGAATGCTGAGACCGGGGAATGCATCCACACCTTGTACGGACACACCTCCACCGTGCGCTGCATGCATCTCCATGAGAAAAGGTGAGGCTTTGTGCAGAGCTGCAGCCACAGCCCGACCTGGCATTTATACACTTGTGCTCACAGAAAGTGCTCCTGAAACCTGGGGACCTCATCCAGCACCGAGTGAAACACAAACCAGGCAAAGCATAAACCAACACAAGGGAGGAGATGATTAATAGGAGCAGAAGCATAAGAATACGAAATGAAGAACTGAAAATTGAGTCATGTACTTCAAAAAGTCACAGTCTGCGTTATTTCAAAGCTAATTCTTTGTTACACCATGATCCAGTCTCCCACACTGAATAATTTCTTCTTTTGTCAACGCTACAAGCTTTTACTCATTTTACCAAATAACCTTCTAAGTATTGTCACTGCAGTATTTCATTTAAATTTTAACTGATTATAATATAATTTTTGCAATAGTAAACCATGTCTTGATTCAACAAACATTGGCAGAGCTCTGTTACTTGGCTGTGGTATGGAGCTGTTGACAGAGGGATTGTTGGTTGCATTTCTTTTTTGAAGAATGATGAGATTTTTCTATATACAGTCCATTAATGTTCATTCCATCTAATTTCTGTTATTGCCTGAAAAACCTTACAGAAGTATAAACTGAAAAAAAAATCAAGCAGCATAACTGTTACTTTACTAAAAATGAAATTTCTAAAGATTTGCTTTATTTGTTATGATTAGTCAACTCAGTTACTAAAACAGAATGCTTGTAGTGCTGACTGGAGCTCACTATGTTCACAATCTTTCATAGGTAGATACAACAGTCCACAGAATTTCTCATGGCATTGTTTTGCTGTTCAGGAATGAAGTGCCTTTTTAAATACTGATTGCTAATTATATCAAATAGACAGATCTGAGATCTGAGGAGATGAGTAGAGCAAGGAAGAACAACACTCCAGTCATTTGAGACCCCATGAAAACGTCACACCAAGCCAGAACTTTGGTGGCTGGTGCACCAACTCTAATGTCCCAAATTAAAACTCAGAAGCCAAGTTTGTAGCCAAGTTTGGTTGTTGCAGTAATTTCCTGTCCAGTGCTGAGTACAGGAGGGGTTTTCTCGTTGCTGCAGGGTGGTCAGTGGGTCTCGGGACGCTACGCTGCGAGTCTGGGACATAGAGACGGGCCAGTGCTTGCACGTTCTGATGGGCCACGTCGCTGCAGTTCGGTGCGTTCAATATGATGGCAGAAGGGTTGTAAGTGGTGCATATGATTTTATGGTCAAAGTGTGGGATCCAGAGACAGAGACCTGTCTGCACACACTGCAAGGGCATACTAACAGAGTCTACTCGTTACAGGTATGTGATTTTTATCTGCTGCTTTAGTTTCCTTAAGTAACATTTAAAGTCAGTTTATTTCATCTTGTTTTTTAAGTTGTGGGTACCTAGTACAGAATGATAGACCACAAGAATACAGAGGCATCTGTGATAAACCCCTCTTTAATTTTGTTACACTAGTTATATGTTGTCTTAATTTAGAAACTGAGATTTTTTAGAGTAGCATTTTTTTTAAAGGACCCAGTACAATAAGCCCAAATCTCTATACCAATAAGTTACATTGTTTTGTGGATTGATGGGTTGTTTGGTTGAGATTTTTTTTTCAAATCTTGCATGTGTTTTGGAGCTATGTTTTTGCTTTCCTCAAGAAATTCCAAACTTACTGTTTTAAATAAATCAGAAGAAATAGTAATTGACAATGTGCCAAAAACCCTGTTGGATTAATGTTCTGATTTATGGAGATCTGTTTATCCTCATTTTCTAGTCCCATATTCGAATTCTAAACTATAATTCACAGTAAGGCTGAACCTACAATTTTAATGATCCTGTGTAAATCTCTAGCCTTCTACTTCCTCTTCTCTGAGTACAGGCCAGATATACAAGTGTGAGGCATTTCAACAGCTACATGTTAATGTAGGTGCAGGTTATTATGGTGCTGCTTTGTGGCATCTCTCTATTGCCCACCAGTTACCCACAAAGCTGGCAAAGATACACACAGACCTCATGTCTTGGGTCTTCTTACCTTTACTAACCCAAAACATCATTTTGTTCATTCATAGAGTCAAAGCATCACTTCCAGGCATTGAAAGGCAAAAGAAATTAATTTCATGCTTGTGCCTGTTCACACCACAATCTGGCAGGACTTGAAAAAGAAATCAACAAAGACAGTTCAGAATTGGGAAATGGCATTCAGCATGTAACTGCTGTGGTTTGTGACTCAGAAAGTGAAGCTCAGTGCTAGAGACATTTTTCATAAAGTATTTTATATCTCCCCATAATGCATAAAATATGAACAAAATTCCTAATTGGTTTCTCTTCCCAAAAACATGTAGCAACATTTGTCAAAAACTCCAGCCCTTCTCTTACATTCATATGCTGAGGAGTATTTTCTAGACAAACAGCAAGCAAGTTAAAAATGCTGTACTACCTACCTACCTACCTACCTACCTACCTACCTACCTACCTACCTACCTACCTACCTACCTACCTCTCTACCTCTCAAAAATGTTCTGAGGATTTCTTTCGTATGGGGCAGTTTGGGAACAGATGTTATTCTAACTTCTCTTCACCACTGGCTCCTGTTTTGGCTTACAAATATTTATGTCTTGCTCTGATACTGTGGTAATAATGGATCAAGTAATTGGGTTGTGTTACACATCGATATGTTCTGAAACAAATGGGAAAGGGGTCGGGGAGGGCAAGCTGAAGGCTACAGGTGCTTACAGGTTTGGAACAGAAAGATGCTTTAAAATTGCCTAGTGGCGCCTGCTCTTCAGCCTGAAGTAGCCCCACACAGCAGAACTCCCATAAATAGAATAATCAGATGGAATAAGCCAGTCCTCCATGGCAGGTTCTATTATATCTTGATATTTCCCCATTTGTAGACCTAATATTTTCCAGAGATCCTTATGCAGCAGTTGAAGACCACTAACTGTGCTGAGTTTTCTTACTCCTTCTTACCTGCCTTCACAGTAACCCACAGATTCTCAAGGTTCATGGATAACTCACTGATCCAAAGCATTGTCTGTTTTACTGCAGCACCATCAATTTCTCTTAATGCCCAGCCTTAAACCTTTCTTTCTGAATACCTTATGAACAAGGAATATAATTAGTTTGTGGGAAAGGGGGAAAGGAATTCAAAATTTGTTACATCAATCACGTTTAGTTCTTTTTAGGATAAAAAATTATTCTCTAGTGTTTCCAAATCTGTTGGGCTACTTGAAATTCCTTGTCTTTTTATCTGAAGTCAGATTATTTCCCATCCTCTTTTGAAAGCAGGGGACCCAAAAAAGGGTCCAGACAAAGTCTTATCAATGCTTGCTAGAACTGAAAAGTTGTTTTTTTTTAATGCCTTCCATTCAGATACCAGAGGGTCTTTTTTAGTGTATTTTCATCAGAAATGCAGTGCATACAGCAGATAAGCAGTCTGTGTGCCAGTCACTCTCCATTCTTTTGAATCTAGGTGCCATGCCCAACCATGTCTGACTGCAGAGATCTGAGATAGTCATTTTCTGTGGGTCTTATAAGGAGCAGCAGCCCCAGATAGTTGAGTTCCCTTAACTGGGTTTGTTCCTTGCCTTATCAGGTACCAGTCAATCCACAAGGACAAGTAGTGTCAGATTGCCTTAAATATAACCAAGATTCCTGTCCAGCCTTCTTCCTCTGAGGCTGCAGCTGTACCTTCATTCATTCCCTGCCAAGTTCAGATCTTCACACTTTTCACTTGACTTCTACACTCTTTGCCTTTGGTCAGTTCTACTGTTTCAAATGTTACTCAAATCCTAAGGAAAACAGTAAGTGCCAGACCTCTCTGAAAGTCCTTCTGGTATGTAATAGTACTCTGAGCAAAGTAATAGTATCCCTGCCTCAAATTTGTTGTAAAAATACAACCAAGATATTTGCTGTTTCAAACAGCTTTTTACTCCATCACGGGAAAAAAAATCATATTGGCTAAGGTAATTTTCCCACAAATCTGGCTTTGCTGCTACTTACCTCATTACTAAGGGCTTAAAAGTTCCTTGTGGAAATTGAAGTTAGGCTGATTGATCCATAATTCCCCTATCCCATCATCTCCTTCAATAAAGGAAGGAATTGTATTTGCCATCTGAAACTTGTCTGTCTTACATGGGTTCTCAAAGATAGCAGCAGATGTCTCTGAGACTGTCTTAAAACAATTTGCCTTATATGATTTTGTTCCCCTATTCTAGCAAAAGCTTGTACTCATTTGTCCTTGGCATTAGTGCAGTGAGCCTACAGTCACATGGCTGAGGACTGAGACAAAAAGAAGTTAAATAGCTGGCCTCAATCAGTGTTTCCTTCCCACTGAGGATAAATGAGGGGTTTTTGGCCTTCCTCTTGGTGTGGTTGGGGTTTTTTTTGTTTTGTTATGGTTTGGTTGGGACTTTTTTACACAATAGTGAAATGGCTCTTGCTAGTTTTATCTTGTGTTGTGCCCTGCCTTTCTGGTTTCGTCCTAGTGTGCTCTTTTATACACATCTATTGATCTAGCTTCTACTTTTTGTACAATTCCTTGTGGTTTAGCCAAGTGGGTCTCAGTAATTTACAATACTTCCTATCTTTCTTTCACACAGGATAGTTTGTGTCTTTAAGAATGTGCCAACTGTCCTGAACTCTTCTTCTCCTTAGAGAATAGATACATAAAATCCTCATGGGAAGGAAGTCTCAGGTTTTTTAAGTATTCCTTCTTGAATCCCACTGGTTTTATTCTACTGCTTTTTCCCTTTTTTGAGAATTCTGAACTCTTATGTCATTGTCACTATAGTTCAAGTTATTTTCCACCTTTCTGTTCTCTACATGGTCAGTCCTCTTGGTCAAAAGAATCTCATATTTTAGCCTGTATGCTTTCCCTACAAAGACTGGAAGGTTACACTTCCTTACTGTACACACTTAGGGTAACAAAATAGCTAAATTCCACCTTTCCAATTACATTTTCTTCCATTTTCTTATGTTGTGACTTTTGTGTAGATTATTCTGGAATAATGTTGTTGTCATTCTCCTGTAAGTCCCTCTGACTTGTAAAAAGCAAGATTGGCTTTTTAACATCTCCTTTAGGAAAAGTACTTACTGTTGCACCCTGCAGGGTAGTCAGTATCTGCTGTGTTTAAAGGAGATATATTGCATTTCAAAGACCAGTGGCTCAGAGTCTCTTTGCAAACCATGTTCCTCAAGAGCCCACGTGTCTTCAACAGAAAACTGCACTGACCATTAAGCACCTGCTCTAGTATCAGACATGGCCATCTCTGCTGAGTTCTTACTTTGTACTGCAGTTTCTGAATATATATAGTATCTAACCTTGCATTTAGTGAATTAAATGCTTAATAGCCTTCTTTGTAAGGTCCTAATATAATTGTTTGTAATAGATTTACCTTTCTTGTAGTTTGATGGTATCCATGTGGTGAGTGGATCTCTTGACACTTCCATTCGAGTTTGGGATGTGGAGACAGGCAACTGCATTCACACTCTAACAGGCCATCAGTCACTCACAAGTGGAATGGAACTCAAGGACAATATACTTGTGTCTGGGAATGCTGATTCTACAGTCAAAATCTGGGACATTAAAACAGGACAATGTTTACAGACATTGCAAGGTAAGTTTAAATTACCTTCATGTAAATCAAGCAGCCTATAGTGATCTGTGCTGCAGATTCTACATAAAATCTTGAAAATAATTACGTACAAAGAAACAAGCACTGACCACTTAAAACTTAAATATTTTTCTGATGACAGCTGTATGATCTTTTTCTGAACTAGAAGAACAAAATGTATTTAATCTAATCTATTCAAATCACTTGCCTATTATGAAAGGCAGATGGTCTGGACTGATAGCAATTTGCTATGGGTATATTATCCTAATAAGCCACAGAAATATGTAGGAAATTACATCTCAAAATAGACAGTCAGTGTATTTATTTAGGGGTCGCTTGAATGTTTCAAAGCCTACAGTTTAATTGGATCAGGAGGCAAAGTACACTGTCTGTTGCAATAAATCAAGAGATGCAAGTGGAAGATGTTTTCTTTATTTCAGTAAGAAGAAAGATTTTTTTTTCATGTTGACAGTTGCCACTCCGGCATCATGCACACAAACATATGGTTGTGTTTCTCCCCACAAAAAAGGTCTTACATCGTTCTCATATATCATATACAGCAGTGCTGGCTGGAGCAGAAAATTAAATTTCCCAGTAAAGCAAACTGCTGCTTTAACATATATATTTATATGTCTGCATAAAACTGTCAGTATTTACTGATGGAGTAATCTCATAATAACACTTCAAAGGGACTTGGAGACAAATTCTTTACAGCGGTCACCTCATTGTGGATGGTTAAGTTCATTTTCATGAATGTCTAAGTGCATGTTTGCCCAACTGCTGATATACAGCACAACGAGATCACTGAAACAAAGAAGAAAATACTGGGGAAGTTTTTTACACCTGCCTTCACTTTTTGAAAGCATGACAAGGCTTCTGTACCTTTTAATGCACAAACCCAGGAGCTGTAACAGATAGTTCTCTAATAGATGGAAAGAGCTGTATGCAAATAGCGAGGTGTTTATTCTAGATGCAGCACTGTCTGACATTGCTTTCTAATTAATTACAAACAGAAATGTTTTTGTTTACTCTTACAGGTCCCAACAAGCATCAGAGTGCTGTGACCTGTTTACAGTTCAACAAGAACTTTGTAATTACCAGCTCAGATGATGGGACTGTAAAACTTTGGGACTTGAAAACGGGTGAATTTATCCGAAATCTAGTCACATTGGAGAGTGGGGGAAGCGGAGGCGTCGTGTGGCGAATCAGAGCTTCTAACACAAAGCTGGTGTGTGCAGTTGGGAGCCGCAACGGGACTGAGGAAACAAAGCTGCTGGTGTTGGACTTTGACGTCGATATGAAGTGAAGGGCAGAAAGATGAATTTGTCCAAACGTGTAGACGATGTTCTCCTTTCCCTCCCCCCTGAAAAAAAAAGAAAAAAGAAAAAAAAGAAAAAGGAAAAAAATCCCTTGTCCTTGGTGGTGCAGGATGTTGCCTTGGGGCAACAGATCCTAAAGACCTACAGACTACGAAGGAGAATACAAAGATGACAAACTATAACTGACAAGAGAGGCTTTTGCTGTCTCGTCACATAAAAAGGCTACACTTTTGACCGGGGCAGCTTTGCAAAAATCCAACTTTAGAAATGAAACCAGGTGCAATTAATTTCTTTACTTTCCTCCAAATGCTCCTTGAGCAATTTGGAGTGAAAAAAAAAAAGTTACAGTTCTTGTTAACAAGTTATTTTACCACAAAGATCTTGAAATAAGCTGCACAGGCGAGCCTGCTCGTGCACCCCTGGGTCACCCTGGGTCCCGGCAGCCCCTCCGAGCAACGCGCTGTCCCTTAGCCCCGCTCCGAGCAGGGGGTTGGACTGGACTCCCGCCAAGGTCCCTTCCAACCTCCACGAGCAGTCACTGGTTGACTTTCAAAAACTAGAGAGCATCTGCAATGAGAAAAACAAACAAAAACAAAGAGTCCATTCCTGGTATGGAAAAGCTAAAATATTACTGTGAATTGTTTTGTACAGTTTTATCAGAGCTTTTTCTTTTTTTTCTTTATTCTTCTTTTTTTTTTTTGCCAACCATTGCCAATGTCAATCACAGTATTAGCCTCTGTTTAATCTATTTACTGTTGCTTCCATCTACACTCTTCAACGCATAAGTTGCTCTGAGGTGGCAAGTTGTCCTGGGTTTTGAGAGTCCTTTGATGGATTTAATTTGCAATGCTGGTGCTAGAAGTAGGTCTTCAATTACGGGATTGTTGTCCCACCCCTGTACTGTATTCCCAGTGGCCAAACTTATTTATGCTGCTAAATGAAAGAAAGAAAAGCAAATTATTTTTTTTTATTTTTTTTTCTGCTGTGACGTTTTAGTCCCAGACTGAATTCCAAATTTGCTCTAGTTTGGTTACAGAAAAAGACTTTTTGCCACTGAAACTTGAGCCAACTGTGCCTCTAAGAGGCTGAGAGTGGAAGAGTTTCAGACAATTAAGAGTGAAGTTTGCCTGCAAATAAAGAATTGAGTGTGTGTGCAAAGCTTATTTTCTTTTTTCTGGGCAAAAATTAAAACACATTCCTTGGAACAAAGCTATTGCAGCCTGTTCTGTGGGGAAATTTTTCTTTGTGAGGGCTGTGGTGAATGGAATGAACATACATTAAAGGAAAAAAACTGACAAAATTTTTTTAAAATATTATAAAATACAAAAATTAAAATAAAGTTGCTGGTCAGTCTTAGTGTTTTACAGTATTTGAAAGAGAAACAACTGTTACAGTTATTGCTGGGAGGAACTGACAGAGCAAAAACTTAAGTTTTTGTAAAGATGTCACATGCAAACAAAATGAGAAAAGAAAGAGTCAAATGGTTTGCCTCATTCTCCAAGAGCCACAACTCAAGCTGAACTGTGAAAGTGGTTTAACACTGTATCCTAGGCGATCTTTTTTCCTCCTTTTTTTGTTTTTGTTTTTGTTTTATTTATAGTCTGATTTAAAACAATCAGATTCCAGTTGGTTAATTTTAGTTATGTAACAACCTGACATGATGGAGGAAAACAACCTTTAAAGGGATTGTGTCTATGGTTTGATTCACCTAGAAATTTTATTTTCTTATAACTTAAGTGCAATAAAATGTGTTTTTTCATGTTAGTATGTCTTTTTTTTATTTTTTATTTTCTAGTCGTTAATTTAATATTATGTATCCTGTGAGGGGTAAAGCAGGTCAAGTTGCTCATCTTACTGGTAGATGCTAAAATATGTCCTGGGACTTTTTGTATAAGCCTTCCACAAACAGGTGTGTGAGTGTCCTCTCCTTCAGTTGCCGTGTAGGTCTTGTCACATGGGTCTGGACAAGCATGCAGGAAAGAAATTCGCTGCTTCTCACGAAGAGTGTGTCAGGACCTTGCTCTGGGGAGAGGCAGCTATAAAAACCTGCTAAAGTACGTAAAACTTCTTCCGATAGCATCTCGTTACTGCATCTTAAATTGAAACCTGATGTTTATTATTTATGGATTTCAATCAGTTGATTGCAGTTGACAGCAAAGAATAAATCCATAAATACAACTAAAATCAAAGTTAGGATTGTAGGAGAGCCTGAAATAAAGCTTCAGAAAAAATAATAACATCATTCCACATCAGTCCAACAGCAGTTTTATCAGAGCCCTCTAACCAAGGTAAGTTACCATCTGTCGCAGAAACTTAGCACTTGAGTGTCAGGCTCTGTCTCAAATCTCCTTGACCAAAATCATTGTTTTCTTATGTGTTAGCTTTTCTTTCAGGGCACAGTATTTGCTTATTTGTGACAGTTTTCCCCTGTAGAAAGCTGTCATTAAAAAACAAAACAGTAGAAGAGAAAATGCATGGATGGAAAGGAAAAATATTTATATACTTACACATCTCTGACTATGTGCAAACAAAATTTTAATTCCAATCCCTACATTATGGAAAACATGCAATGGTGAAGGATCATGCTTCCATCTGGCCTCTAGAGATTAAAAAGCCATCCGAACTGACTGAGCAGCTCCAAATTGTAAAAATCTGTTCCTTGGATTGGTGCTTAAGGAAAAAAAGCTTGCAGCAAGCACTGACAATATAAAAGCTGTGATTGCGTCTTATTTATGTAGAAACAATTAAAGAGTTAATCCTTTCCTAAAATGGCAGTGAAAGACTGCCAGGACATTGCATAGCTTTGCTGGGAGTGCAGGCCAGGACTCCGAGCCCCCAAAGGCAGAAGGTGCGCCAGTGTGGGCTGAAGTACTTGTGAGAGCAGACGGAAATAGAAGCGTAGAAATACGAATATTTAATGCAGTGAGCTGAGCAATAGCTTTTAAGATTATGTAATTTTCTTCCATGATTTGTAGAAATTGCAACAACATGTTTTCAAAGAGCGAAGGTGCTGGCCTGATGGTGCAGGAGGATGAGAGGTTTCTGAGTAACGTTGCGCTGGAGGGCAGGAATACAAATCTGGGCGGAAGAGTGAACTGACAGAAGAGGGGAAACTAACAAATCAAAGTGTACAGTCAGTTCAAGTATATTTTAGCCAGTGAATATGGAGCCAGGAGGAAAATGTGCTTAACCAGAACTGAGAAATTTTCCTATTGACAGTGTAGTTCCAGCAGTATCTAAATGTTCAAATGAATACAGAAAAACTTGAACTTGTTAAGCAAACCATATTTTCAGGCTCCTTCATCACAGATTTAGGTTCAAATAAACTATTGGCTGCAAAGTCAAGATATGATTGACCGTTACATTAAATACAAAAAACAACACTACTTAAAAATATTTTTAGAAAAACTTTTCTCATTCAATAAAACAGCTTTACAAAGTTAATTGTGTTAGTGCTTTAAGGACTTCTAATGTTGTGAACTCTGTGTAGGTTTGTAGCAGGTGCTTATGAGCTATCTGAACAACACAGCTCAATAAATGGAAATTCTGTGATTTAAGTGACAGGATTTCCAAGATGGGCCTGTAGTAAACATGTTACATGTAGGAAACTGTTAGAGCAGCTTCTCTTTACACCCCCCTTTTGTTGATGCACTCACCATAATATAGGTCACAATATAAACTCTTCTTTGGCAGCACGTGCTCTAAGTGACACTGCTTAGGAAACATCTTCATCCTGTGTAATGAGATTTTGATTTTAAGGTGGGTGGAGTGTTTCTTTTTTTTCTAATAAAAACATTAAGAATACTTGTATAAGACTATAACATCTTTATGCTCTTAATACACAGGCACTTCTTGAATCCAGTGGCTTAGTCATCATAGGCCATGTCAAAATACTGCAGCTATCCTAGAGAGATAACTGCAGGGGTGTTTCTGGCATTTCTGCTCTCTTCTTTACATGCTGATTCCCCTTTTTCTCTTAGTTTTAGTCCTAGAAAGAGCTTTATTATTTTCTCCTGCATGTGAAACCAAGTCAACAACGTTAAGGTTTTTTTTTTTAATGTAATAATTTTTAATGGACCTTGATTTTATCCAACAGTAAGTCAGAACTGGCATTGCCACTTCCTCCAAGAGCCTGTTCCTGTGGTCTTAGTTTACTTAATCAAGAGATAGGACCAGACATTTAACAGCTGTATCTACACCAATTTGTAGTTCAGATCAGCAGCTTTCCCAATAGAACACAGTGCTGCCTTGGAGACCACTAACAGGATTCCTTCAGGGTGTAACTAAATCTGGAGCAGCTCTCCAGAAGCACACTCCAGGCACTCAAGCCACTGGAGGAGCATGTGGGACCAAACCAGAACTAGTCCAACACCTCAAAAATACATTCATGTGGACATTAGATCTTCAGGACCAGCATTTTGTAATTGGCATTACAGTTCTGCTCCTACTGCACAGCACTAATTGCTGGTGTGGACATAACCATCAACAGATCTTCTCCCACAGCACCCCTGGCTCCTCACTAATAATCAGAACCAGCTCCCATCCCAACAGAATCCACCTGAAACCACTTATAAGATTTTGCCAAAGCAAAAACTCAGATGCCTTCAACTCTTTCAGCATTCCTATGGAGAGGTTCTTCTAATCAGCTTATGGAATCCAGTAAAAAGAAATGCAAATCTCTTAACAATCAGTCTGGTCAAAATCTTCTACTAGTAAATCAACCCCTGATTATTCAGAAAAAGAAACAGTGAAGTTGTGCAATTGTACAGAACAGCCAATAACAATAATAGTAATAATAATAAAGAAAAACTTGCCAGTAATGACTTTGGTCACTCTGGCAAACTGTTTCACTTAAAGGATAATATACAAGCCATACCAACCCCTGAATCTTAATAAAAGTGGGAATATTTTCTTTCCATCTCCTGCCATTCTATCTATAACCTTGATTCCTGTCACTGTGCAAAGATACACATGCTGTGGAATGACATTTAACATTTTATGATGATACATGATGTTTATGATTATACTCGAAGTATATGGTCTATTTGATAAACACCAAACTACGTCTAAAAATGGCATATATAATTTTTCAAACACCTCTTCAAGCATTAGTGCAGGTTTATAAATACAACAGATGTTTTTTACATAAAAACTGTTCCAGGTTTCTTCTGAGACAGTCTAACAAACCAGTTGTAACCAAAAAGTCAGCAGCCAGTCCAGGCTCTTGCTCCCTGCTCAAGTTGCCCACTGGCCCAGTAGCTGCAGCAGTACTCCAGGGCAAAGAAATGGTGCATTGTGCTACCAGGAGCACGAGCTGCTGAGGGGAAATGCTGCAGCACTCTGTGAGACTGCAGTTGCCTAAGAACCAATGGCTTTATGCCCATGTACACTGCATTGCTCTAACCCAGCTGGGATAGGAGAGTCCTATAAAATCATAACTGAGCTAGGACAGAATCTCCCCAAGAACTGGAAATGGCAGAAATCATTAATCAGAGTGGTTGCCAATTCAGCAGTGGTTCTAAATTACAGACAGACTTGGCCAAAGGCATCCTTCAGCTTTCCTTTGTCCTCACCTCTGCCTTGCTTAGATGGAGCCTCAACTCCCTGGTCCCTACTGACAAGCTGATCTTGTTCAAATTTATGTAGTAGCAAAACTTTTGGTGATGTGTCCTCTGTGGTGCTGGAATCTATCCTGTACATTTTGCCACTTAATGCACAGGGACAGCAATACCTCGAGTCTAACACTGAATGCTCCAAGGTGTAGTGCATGGAAATGAGAAGACATCATTCATCCCAGAGTGCAAGACTCATCATCAGTATCACTAAAATGATCCCCAGCCTGAGTCTAGAACGAAAAAAACTGTTCTAGACCTGGTTCAATTAAGTAAATTTCAAGTTGATCTCAACTCCATAGTTTTCCAGCAATGCCTGAAAAATAGGCACATCCTAAGAAGCTTCACAGTTAAAGCAGGATCGTAAGTGTTGTCTCCTGGAAGCTGGGAGAGGTCATGGTCTAAGGACAGTGAAAAACATGGAAGGTCTATGTAAGCTGGATCAGAAGTGACCTGTGGAATTCAGAGAAGGGCAGATGACAACAATTTGGGGCTTTTTGGGGGCAGGGTGGGGAGGCTTTCCAAGAGATCATAATTTTACATCCTACAATGGCTACTGTGGGGTATTTCATCATTGTCGTCAATAATGCACAGGAGTAAGATTTTTAAAGAAAGCTGCTAGGTGGGCTGCCCTGTAACTGAGGATACAACCAACCCTGTTAGTTTTGGCTCACCTGAACTGCTCTTACCTAGGGCAGGTTGCTTGATGGGAAGATGAATTAAACGTCCCCAGATCTCCTCGTCTGGTTCCTCATGTCTGAGATGCAGTTTTTGCAGGCTGCTTGCAGTGCATTATTTGAGAGTGCTTCGTTCTTTTAATTTAAGACAGGAAATGTGGAATGTAAAAGATCCAAAAACTTCAAAGGCAGTTTCCATTGCCAAAGGAGTCGCATTTAAACTCAAGTTCATTCTCTAGATTAAATATTCAAATCTGAAAGTGTAAGAAGATGCTCACACCTTCAAGAGGATTGATGATTTCTAAGGGACAGAAGGATTCAGACTATGGCTGTAAATATCAGTGTGGTAAACTGAGCAGCACCACTCTTCCTAAACTGAAGTTTGATTTTGAGCTCCTCAGCTTGAAATTAATTTCTAGCAGTACCACAGCTTTACAGATACACAAAGATGATAAAACTTGTTTCCTTTACCCTGATATACAGAAAATCTGAGTACTACATTCCCTTCTCTTTTCAAACTACCATTTTCTTTTAAGTTTCCTGATACATTTCAGAGCTGATTTTAAATGTTCACCAAATTATAGTTTGGAGTAAGGAAGAATTCAAAAGCTGCCGACTAGATAGGGCTCAAAAAAATGTTCCTTCAGACAGTTTGTTGCTTTTTGTCTGCTTTGGAATTCCTCCTATCAGTTCTCAGTAGACAGAAGTGAATGTGTCAATTAACTAACATCCACATTTTCCTAAATAAACAAGTTTTATAGAAACATTTTTCTGTTGGTATTTATATTGCCCACATGGCACACACTTTAGGCATGCACTGGATGCTCTTTACCATTCTGCTGACTACTGCAACAATTCAAATACTCCAATTTCATGCAGAAAAACACACAACATGATGTTCTTTGTGTCCGTCCTTCAGTCTCACAAACAGTTTTAGATTTCAAACCCACAAACTGGTATGTGTGGATTTACCTGCTTATGGGCAGTAATTTCTGAGCAGAACCAGTTCTTGAGGCCTCACTGTTTATCACTGTTGGCCATATGGCACAATAGGGACAACCTGGGGCAGAGGAGCAATAAAGGAGGAGGAATGCTTTGTGTGACATACCACTAATGTGTTCATCTTGTAAATGGGATATGGCTCCACTAAGCCCATAAGTCTCCAATTTGATTTGAAAAATTCAAGACTTCAGCCTAAATTTAAAAGGGCTCAAACTACATATTCCTTTCTATATATACACATTCTCATCTTGGAATACTTAGAGCTTTACATATTTTAAAAAAGACTTGACAACTACGTAATTTTTCTGTTTTCCTCTATTTACGTCTCTTTTTCTCTTTTCTTTGACACTCGCACTTCAATTTCCTTATGTTTCCTTTCCTCCTTTGTCCTGTTCCCTATGTTTTTCTTTTCATGTTTTACCATTCATGTCCCTATTTTCCAGATTTTTTATCTTCTTCATCTCTCTCCATTTGTGAACATCTCTGCTTTGAACTGTCAGAGCCAGCTTTCCTCTCTTCCCTTATTCCAAGATCTGAGTTGGCGAGCTGGAGTCTTTTTCACACCCCTCTGTACATACAAGATATACAGTAGATACATAAGCCAGATGAGAAGCAAATATAGAGCACTCAGAAAAATTCATTTCTTTTTCTGCATCTAATGTTTGTCTATCCACGGTCCACAAATAACTCAGATGGTCCAACAGCAATACGATCATGCCCTCTTAAGCACAGGCTGGTCTACCACCAATTTCACAAACAGGTGAGCAACAGGCATTGTCTAATTCAATACTCACCAAGCTTCTTCTGCTTTCTGAAAAAATACAGTATTTTATTTAAAAATTATGTTTTCTTGCTCCTAAGGAAATCTAGTATGTAAAGGTAATTTTGAAAACACTCCTCATTATGAAACATAGGTAATACATTATTTTCTAAATCTGTGCCATATTTGGAAGTTACTTTTGTTTACAAACATTTAGAAAAATCACCTCTGCACAGAAACTGATCATCCTGACAGATGCCCATTTTATAAAACTCTGTATAATAAATAAGAATTTGAGGCTGCAAACGAACCAATATTCCAAACTCAACAACAGTGGCTGATATTCCTTTCAGTATTATCAACACAGCACAGCTGGGATAGCACGGTCTGTCAGGGGATGTTAGGAATACACAAACCATGTCTAAAACAATCTAGTGCACATTGCTCACTAATTCCTAATATGCACTGACAGCGTAAGCAATAAAAGCTTGGAAGCCAGCGTAGGATGTGACTGTGGACCAGGTACACTATCCTGGTGTTGCTGAGATTTTACTGTTCTAGTGACACAATATATCCCACTGGAAAAAGCCCCAGACATCCAGCACTTATGTGAGACTTGGCTTCTGCATTGTCTTAAACCAACATAACTCAAAAGGATAAGCAACTATTAAGAAGGACTCAGTGTCCAGAGCAACAAAGTCACAGATAAGATATCCTCATCTTTGCAGAACAAAAAGCAGCAAAACCAAGCAAACAAAACCCACACAACAGCAACAAGCCAAACTAAAAAAACTCAAACCCAAATCCATGAATCTTTTATCTCCTTGTCTTAACTGTGTCTTAATGATATTGTTAACAATTGCAGGTAACCTCCTCTCCCTGTAAATGTATTCCCACTCAATACACAGCCCAAACTGGGTATACCATACTCACAGATTGTATGGCTGCATTTACTCAGTGAGAAAGATAAATACAAATTGCTACACCGTTTTTTTTTATTATTTTTGCTTGTTCTATCCAAGCATTTTGCTCTTGCTTGTTGTTTTACAAACAGAACAGCAGCCACTGTACTTCCCCCATGGCTTGAACCAGGCTGACAGTAGATGAGTGTTTCTGCTCATCCTTTCCAGGCTGAAGGATCACTGGATCAGAAAAAATAAGTTAGAATTAGACAGAGGTTCAAAGTTCAAAAAGCAAGACACGTGACAAGCATTGTATCTTGAATGCCTGAGGTGCAGAAGCCTTTCCCACTGACAACCAGACAAGTACCTTGCACAGCTAACAGGAGCCACCACATAGCAGACAAAGGCAGCTAAACCTGACAGGAAAGGGGGCAGAAACCCTCCCATAGACATAATGAGTGCACCAGAGGAAAAAAAACCCAAAACCTTGGGTCTAATAGCAGCATATTCTGACTTGCTCTTGGAAGATCCAAAAATCCACACAACACTCCCATTATGCAATCTGATTTATCAGACAGCACAAGGCAGACAAAATTGTCGTGACAGGAAGACAAGAGTTCCTTTAATCACTGACTTTCCAGAACAATTACCTCTAATTAGTACCTGAGTCCAGTTATTTATGCACACATACCAGAGCTTAAATTTTCTGCATCACAGAAGCACCCTGTTCCCAAACACCTGGCCAGCAGAAGCACACACAGACGTCCCTCCAGCCACCAACCTTGCCCTCCAGGCTGGCCACACACTCAATAGACTCTCTATAAAAGGATCTTGATCTCTCTCTCTCCATGGCTGTTCTCTGAAAATTCAGGATATTGCCCATAAAGATTCTTCTTCCTATCATTTTGGCTTTCAGAAAAAGCAAGAAAGGTGAAACAAAAGACACTGCTTCACAGGCAATGAGTAGCTGTGTGATAAACAGGAAGAAATTACCCAAATCATAAAAGAAATTAAGTGACAGTAGTAATATCTCATGCTAAACCAAAATTTGCCTTGTCTACGTTTTAGGAAACTTCTCCTGTACTTGAAAGAGGCCGGAGATAACTGTGAAGTTTATGCAGTGTATTTTTCTTTCCAGGAGGGATGGCTATTTCAACCTGCTCTTCTTACAAAATGTGGAAAATCTATTTTCAGCATAACCCTTGTCTCTCTGCCAGCTCAGGATGTAAATTTTGCACTACTCTTGGAAAACAACGTGGTTTTCTGAGAGCCATTCCTGTTTGGAAGCCTACTGTGGGATGTGGCGCATCCTCTGATGTCTGTGTTTGGTAGCAAGAGCATCCCACTGCCTAGGTTTCCATCTCACATCTTCTTAGGCACTTTCCAGCATCCCACTGTGCATTGAACAGTGAGCAATTGAGAGTTCAAGCAAATAATGTGGAGGAATGGATAATAAGCCCCTAGAAATGCATCCAGCTACAGTTATACTCCATGAAGGTTAGAGGCCCAATTCTTCCTCATTTAAATCTGATGTTGAAGGAATTCATAGTGCTTTATCCAAGCTACTAATTTGCAATTTTACTGCAAACAATTTACAATCAAATGAAGTGAAAGCTAGAAGCAAAGAGTACATTAATGACCTAATTTTCCTTTTGCATTTCTCTTCATTTTATCTTTCAGTGAAGACCAATCTTAAAAAATTGGATAATTGGCCAGTAAATAAATATAAATTTTTTCTTTTAATTATTACAGCATGAAGGCTGAACTGTTGGTATGAACTGCAGCATTGTCTTCTGCTGAGGATAGTCCTGTATGACCAACCTCTGGCAACAGAAATTGGGTAACGACATTACTTTTCAGACTGAAAATTCAAACTCTAACAAAGTAGTACAAAAATGCATCACAGTGTCTGAATAAAAAAATCAGTGTTCTGGGCTAGATATATGCAATTTGTAAATGATACAGCCATGTGCATGCTAAGATGCTTCTTAAAAGTACAGTAAATATTCTGTCAAAAACATAGCAGGAATGTCAAAGCAGCTTTTGTAATACTCCACTGGAGCTTTCTCTACACCAGGTGCAGCTAAATCAGTGAATTATTGTTTTCTTAGGTTTAGATGCAGTCTAAAGTCATTGGTCAAGCACTAAACCTCAGCGTGGGGGAAGGAGCTAGGGAAGGTAGTTGTTTCACAGGACAGTGGTCAGTCTGAGCCTTGCTCCTACAAGACACTCTCTGCTGCCCTGTAGAACTGGCTCTAGTGGTGAGTTGATCTGCTGAGACAGCTGGAGAACTCACATTTTTAGGAACAGTTCATTTCCTGGAGGTTTAGGGAGCTGAGCTGGCTCAAATGGGTCAGTTAGCTGCCAGCACAGGGGACACAAGTGGCCAGGAGCAAGGCAGGTCTGCCTCTCCCAGCATCATGATGAGATGCTAAAACCTCAGAAGATACTGAGTTAGGCTGATATCTCAAAAGGTGTCAGGGAAAGCAGAGGGGCTGCACTCATCTCAACTCCTGCCATTCCCACATCTCCTGTGTCACTTATTCCCATGCTCACCCGACACCCAGACCCCATTCAGACGGTTAAACCCCTCTGGTAACAGTAATCAGGTCAGCTTAGGAGCCACATCTTCTGACCAGCTTAACCATTCCAGCAAATATCTGGGATGTAACACTGGACCAGAATGGACACTTTCCTTAGAGAAGTGATCAGATGTTTTGCCCCAACTTAGTTGTCCATGTCTAGGCAATTAGCACACACTGAACACTGACCTAGTGCTGCTGGTAGTGAAAGAAAGAACACTTCTGAAGCAAATAGAGAGACCAATGCTTGAGACACCACAGGCTGTGCAGCCTCAACACCACCTCTGCAGAGGAGACAAATCAAGGACCCATAAACTAAACTTTCAAATCCATCTCTGTGCTCAGCCCTGCTCATTTCCATGATGCTGCATGGAAAAGCAGGAGGCTGCTCGAGGAGCAGAAACCCCACATGCTGCTCAGAAGCTGTTCAACACCTGCGGTGGATCCCACTTGTCTCACCTCCAGGTGTAGCTGCACCTGTCTGCTCATTATGAACCCAAAGGAAATGCACAGCAAGAAACTGCAGTTACAGAATTTGATCCCAGCATGGAAGAACAATTCTGAGCTCTGCTTAAGATGTGAAATTGAAAGACATTGAGACACATAATTGGGCAGAAAGCTGGGCCTGGCCCAACTTGACTGAGTAAGGTAAATCACTATGCCATCAAGGAGAGAAATGCAGCATGGCAAAAGGAAGTTTGGATTGCAGAACATGCCCTGTCCAATGGTTTGAAATTGAAATGCTTTCTTCTTCTAGCTAAGCAAACACAGCACAAAGCATTCATTTGAACAGAAGCATATGACAAAAACCCAAGGTGCAACAAGCATTTCCCATATGCATCCTCCTAGGCTGACAGAAGAGGCAGTGAGAACCTGTACAACTGAATCAAGCATTAGTACCCAGAAAGAAAACAGTTTTAATCCCAGGTCTTGCTGGGCTGAGAAAAAAAGAACTGAATTCAGATAACTTGAGCAGGACATTAAACATTACACCATTGAACAAGGAACAGACATGACTTTCAACATCCAGATACCTGTCAAATAGGCCAAATTATTTTCAGGACTGAATCATAAAATGGTTTGGGTTGGAAAGGACCTTTAAATTTCATCTAGTCCAACCCCCCTGTGATAGGCAGGGGCACCTTTCACTAGATCAGGTTGCTCAAAGCCCCATCCAACCTGACTTTGAACATTTCCAACAAAGCTATACCCACAACTTCACTGGGTAACTTGTTTCAGTGTCTGACCACTCTCATCATAAAAAATTTCTTCTTTATGTCAAATCTAATTCTACTCTTTTTTAGTTTGCTTCTTGTCTTGTCACTACAAGCCTTGGTAAAAAGGTTCTCTCCATCTTTCTTGTAAGCCCCCTTTGTATTTTATCTCACTACTGTTCTTACTGGAAAATGCCTTGAGGAATAGGCTAAGGAAACACAGAGTGGTAAAATAACGCAAATGCCTAAGAGTAAAGCAAATCTCACACCAGTCTCAGCTACAGATATAAAGAAGATGCAACTTGAAAACCATAAGCAAATGTCTGAGATAGCTATTAAGAAAAGGGACATACTGTATTGTACAGGATCGTTCACCCTTGCACAGAACCAGCCAAGTGAACAGCAGCTGCAATAAAGGCCAGCAGTGCTCCTGCAGTTACAGAGGGTGTGTGAGCTGCCACTGGGCTGAGGCCTGTGCCCTCCCAAGGGGGAGCATGCAGGGAGGCAGCAGTGCTGATCATCAGCTCTCACCACAAAGTACTTGGCAAAGACAGGGAGGAAAAGGCAGCTGCAGTTTTAAATTAGCTTTTGCACTCTACTACTCATCTTGTAGCTGCTTCATGGTGGTCCAGCCTTCCAGGGCAAGGCAGAGGAGCTGAAAGATGCCAACTGCCAGTGGCCTCAAGGCTCATTACAGCAGTCACAGGCTACCATAGGTTTTCCTTAGGTATAGAGATTACTCAGATATTCTTCCCTTCCCACCTTCCTTTCCTTGCGATCACCTTTAAATGCAAAACTGTTGACCTGAAAGCTTTTCACTACCCAATGAACTTTTCAATCATTTCTCTATGCTAATATGTTTCAAGAGTTTAAATTAAAGCTAACTTGCATTTTGGCACCAGAGTAAGGCAGAAAACTTTCAGCAATGACCTGCAAAAGGTATTTGTGAGAGACAAATTTGCCAAGTGCTTTGGCAATAAATTACCAAATGAAAGATTAGGCTGCACAAGCAGAGGCGTAAGCAGACGCTGTACATAGAAAAGGATCACTTTAGGACTATGCTTTCAGTGCCAATCACCTTAATGTGGGAAAACAAATAAAAGGATTCACAAGGCAGACATCCAAAGAGTCCAACAGACTGAAAATGAAGAGGACATAAGAACAGCTCACAAAAGAATCTACAAATATTTGAAGATGTGAAACTAGGAAATCTGTGGGTTAAAATAAAGAGAAGAATCTAAGCATTTACAGGAAGAAATCAAGAAAAATCAGATTGTTGGGAAAAGTTGCTTCACAGTAAAATTTAACAGGCAGTAGAATGGTTTCATTCAAGCATGCAGCTGAAGTTTGGAGAACCTTGGCTTTGAAAGCACATTAAAAAAAAAACAAAAACAGAATAGCAATTTAGATTCAAAACTTGGAAAACATATGAGGCTGTAAATCATTGAGAATAGAAGTGTACAAGCTCTTAAAGGCTTCAGGAAGGAAGGAGAATACACCATGGGATAGAAATACGGGCCTTAAGCTTTTCCCCCTTGCAGTAAGCAATTCTCTTTCCTTTCCCTGCCAAGCCAATATCGACTTTCTCTACCATGTGACAGAGAGGGACGTGTTCCAGTGATGCGCAATTACTCTTCGGAATGCAAACAGTACTTCCGACAAGCTGCTGTAATCTCAGCGGTGGTCTCTAATGGAAGCTGTCTGCTTTTTCCCATCTCCATTGGGACGGCAGCCTATGATGCAACGCCACTGTCAAGTCTGGCCTAGACTCTTCCCCTGAGATACCAGAACCATTCAGCGTGTTGAAAAAGTCATTTTAAGAAACATAGAAACATAAGTGTTTTATCCCTGCTTGACTCCATGCCAAGGGAATCGCACAGAAACCTTGGGATGTTTCTGTGCTAAATATTATGTAACAGCTACTTCTCTCATTTGAAATCCTCAGCTGTTTAACCAAACAAAAACCACACAACCCTCCCCAGCCTCCTGATAATTAGAAAATCTTCACTTTCATAGTCTACCAGAAACTGCCACAATGTAAGAACATCTCTCAGTTTCTTTATCTTCCTCTCCTACAAATGCAGGACTTTTGGTCTTCGAGCAAACTTGATTTCTTCTCTCTTTGTTTCTTACGTAATGGTGTAGTCAGAGTTGTTCCCTTCTGAATCATTATTCTATGTCATTAAGAACAGCTCTCTGCTATTTTTAAGCACCAACATCCTTTAATCCCTTCATTAATTTAAATATATTCTAAAAGACACTTAGCTCTCTACTGGGACTCCAAAAAAACACTCTAAGAGGAGAGTCCTATACAGGCTTCCCTTTCCAACTGCAAGAGAACTGTTGTCCTTGTTCCCTGCAAGCATCAAAACTGCTGTGTCTTTCTGCTACAAAGCAAAAATATCAACATTCTCTAGCTCAGCTGCAAGACCAGGGGCTGCAAAAGAAAGAGCCCATTTCTCATGACTCCTTTTTGGAAAAATCTCACAGCAACATTGTCTAGCAACATTGAAGACTGCAACTGCCAGCACAAAAAACTGATTTTTTTTTTTAAATGGAAGATTGAAAGGGTTTCTGGAAAGTAAAGAAGCGTCACTTACAGAATACAGCCAGAAGTTCTCAGCCAAAGATCTCCAAAGGCTTTAAAGAAATACCAGTATCATTATCCTGATTTTACAGATGGAAAAGAGAAAACATGAGAAGGTAATGCCAATGTCAAGGTCATAATTTCAACTCAGATTTCCTGAGATTGTTCTCTGAGACACAGATCCATTCTTTATCCAGATTTATTTAACTTGTAATGAAATAGTTGCAGAGAACTTGGCCTTGTTCTGAAAACATAAAACATTAGTTTGTAACATTGGTTTTGTCTGTACAAAATCAAGATTATATACACTTCTTTCCTTATTGTCTACTTAGTTTTGACTGAAGAGTCATTAGAGAGAACAAGTGAGCTTAGTAAAATGAGAACATTATTTAAGGCTTGCACAATATAATTGTACTTTAAATTCTAGGGTGAAATTTCTGACCTAACTGAAGCTTATACTGATTTCAGTCAGGCAAGATTTTCACCTGCAATGTGTGGTAAAAGGGAAGAAAGATAACTTTGTGAAGGCACTTTAAAGAAGTACTACATTCAAAGGGGAGAAAAGTTAAGTGAATGAAGTATTTCATGTAAACTCAGTGAGCTCATTTCCCAGATGAGCCAGATATCTGCTGAGCTTGCCTTGAAGGGCAAAAAGCAAAGATTGCTTCACCTCCTAAATGTGGCCTGGGGCACAGTTAGGATGATTTACCTTAAGACAGTTTAAATGCCCTTGCCTTATTCTGACTGAAGATCATGTCTCCTGACAGACAAAGACACTGAGACATTGAGGTTAGGTCTGAACTCAGCCCCAAGTCTCCAGAATAAAATAAGAAAGGCACACCACAAACATCTGAAAAGAACAGCAATCTCTTCTCATAAAAGCTACTAAAAGAGCGGGTTTGCTAAACATGAGGGGGCAGTAACAGTAATTAAAAGGAATCTATTAATTGAAGAGCTGACATTTTCTTGTGCAGTATCTGACACCTACGAGCAAATAATTACAAGAAAGCATAAGTAAAAAGTGTCAGCCTGATACAAGCAATGACAACAACCTTGTACATGAGAAAAGTTTCCAAGAAAACTCTTCAAGAACTTTTGGAAGACAAAGAGATATTTAAAGACTGGGAAAAAAAGGCAGATATATGGAGTAGAAAAAGGAGAATGAAAAGATTCTGATTTCAGAGCACCTAACTGTAATTGCTGGCAAGGATAGAGAACAATGAAGATTTGTTATTCTACTGGCATGGAGAAGATAGCAAGGTGATCAGTAGCAGTCAACACAAATGACAACAATCCAAACTCCTGTGGCATTATTAAAACCTATCAATAGTGCCCTGACCTGTGTCATGCAGCCCTTCCATAGTGAACCAAAGGGAATGTCAGTAACATAAAGCATGAGCATTCCTACGTCAAAAGCTGCATTTGAAGGATAATCACTAGCTCATTGTCTTACTAAAACTCATAGGGAGTCATTTCACTAATGCCTTGGGTGATGTAATACACTTGCTGTGTGTACAGACAAGGACAGTTGAAAAGGGCGAAAACTGATGAAGATCAGGCATAGAATCCCAAACAAATCTAAGAAAATGGAAAAGTGGTCTGAAATAAATTGGAGTGCCTCAGTAAAGACAAACACTAAGTGCTATACTTCACTTGTCAGTGAGCTGAAGGTCACAATAATCAACTGCCCAAATACTGTGATGACCAGCCAGGAGACAGAAGACAACCTGGGGGTTTAGAATGGCTCAGAAATCAAATATCAGGCAACACTGTCACACTGTTAAGACAAGAAAATAAACCTCCTAAACATTACAGCATTAAGAGCTAACAAACCTCCCCCAAAGCAGTTTGTTCAGTTTAGTATTCTACATTTTAAAAACTCCACTGACTGTACACCACCTAGAATTTAGAGGTGAGAAAACAAGGATGAGCAATGTCTGGATAAAAGACTGAGCAAATGCTGAAAGAATGAGTGGTGCTCCATCTGAGGAAGAGAGATACCGAGAAATCTGCTAATATATATATAACATGTATATGAAATGCTGCTGCAAAGAGGAAGAAGTAAAATATCCTCTCTGCTCAGGGATAAAACAAACCAGCAGCAAATTTAATATGCTTGCTTAATTTTCATAACAGAAATCTCTCTGAAAAGGTTAGATAAACATTTGTAACAATCTTTGAGGTACAGCTGAACTGCACTGGAGATAGGGATTAAACACAAACTTGAGGTCCCTATTTTTAAATGGTCTTTATGATAAATCCTAGTTTTTAGAACACTGCATATGATTCACTCACTAGGCATGTGTGTCATTTACAAATGACTATTTTCAATGTGTTTTCTCTCTCTAGAAAACACAGCAATTTTCTTGACTCTGATTTGTGATATTTCCCCCACAGTTTCTATCTACAGAAGCATTTAATTTAGAACTTTGCACATCAGACATGCACATTTGAACAGTATGCAGTATTCATGACACTATCCTGGCTGAGTGAGGCATGGAGCCAATGATACTCTGAGAGTGTAGGCAAGGGAGAAACAGGAAGGAGCAGAGTCAGCAGTGCTTTTGGAGGGAGGGAAACGTAGGCTGGGAAGAGAAAAATGAAAAGGATCTAGGGCTAGCCAGAAGAGACCAGAGAGTAAAGAATTTCAAAGCTGGGCAACACTGCAAACTTAAAGGAAAAAGTGATCTGTCCTGTCAAAACTCCCCACTGAACATGCTGCTGTGCCTTTCCATGTTTTTTTATCCTTCCCTCCTCCCCCCACCCTGGGCCAGGACAACTGGAGTACAGAACCATGTTTATACTTGTTCTACTTATTGAACAGGATCTTAAAATTGTGTGAGGTGGAGGCGAGACTGATGATGAGCTGTCAAAGAAACTGGAAACCAGAAATAATCCAATATGAGCTTCACTGGAAACTGATGTGAGAGCAGCTTTTGAGGGGTTTACTTTTTGCAAGAGCCTGCGAAAAGGAGCTTCACTGTAAACCAACATTTTGTTTAGAATATCCTTCCAAACGGTAGATTTCCCATGTCTTCTATTTTCCTAAGAGAAAGGTGGGAGAAGACCATGAAGGTATTAAAATTTCCACTCCCTTCTTAGGCACTTGGCAACTCTACCTTCCAATGTACTGCTTCTTATTTAATTACCACTTCAAACAAGGCAGCATTATATCCACAGTCAATGCTTTGTTTTGCTTTTCAACAGGCAGAGCAACATTGTAAAGAAGAATTAAGGCACATCACTAACAGCCATAGGAAGAGAATACAATGTCCTTCCCGGAAAGGCCTAGAAGAAACAATGAAGTGTGATACCTTGCTCAAAGAGGGAGAGCAAGGGAATTAGAGAAATTGTTGGCAAGGACAGTGAAAGAAGGAGGGACACATAGAAGTAAAGGGATGTGGAACTTGTCCCTTCAGCATTTATGTTGAACACCGAAGGTGTATGATCTAAAACATCCTTCAAATTAATGCTACCATTTTATTAACATTGCCACAATACTTGAAGTACTGCAGTTACCAAACTGGAAAAACAGAACACAAGGCAATTGCTGTCTTTCCCTACTTAGTAAGCAGCAGCCACTACCTTATCTGGCTGTCACTCCCCCCTATATTTTTTGCTATTGCATCAGGAATACCACTGTTGCCAGTACTCCACCAAATGTCACTATTACTCCAAAGGAACAGAAAGGGCCTTAGGCAGTTTCTACTGTTTGCACCACTGCATTAGTAAAATCAGTGGAGGCTTGTTTGATATATCTCACGCATCAGCAGGCACGAGGCCTTTCTCTGCACTGCACCACCCACCACTCCTGCTTCTTCTGAAGCCCTGAATGGATGTACTATGAGTAGACATGAAATCACCCAAGATAAGCAAAGAGAGAGAGAAGATTTTTTTCCAAGTTTCTTATACTGATAAGTAGCAATTTTTGCCTTGATGTCGGAATACATGCATTAAGTTGGGATGGTATTTTTCTGTCTGTTTATATTTGCATCTCTCCAACAGATGGAATGTAGTAACTGCAGCACTGGCCAAACTGAGAATTATTCTAGTGTAGGCAATAATAATTATCACAAATGGTAAAATGAAGCGAAAGTTCAGATTTAGCTCATCAATACATGATTTTCTCCTTGCCACAGAGAACTTGGCAATAACTGCTTACTGCTTTTGATCCTTTTTGAAAGCAGCCAGAGAAATTCACCTATACAAAACTGAGATTGCAGCATGGGATTTCCAAAAGTCATCTAAAAGACTTCAGAGCATAGCTGGGCAGTAATTCTCATGTTTCTACTACACAAACAATACCAACCTTTAGAACATACCTAGGGATCATTTGTTCCCTAAAGGAATAAAAATTTAAATTATCTGTGTTTCCTACCAAACAGGATTTTCAGGATTTCCTTTCAAGTAAGTCAGTGCTGCTAGACTACTCCATAGCTGAGAAGTGTGGGAACTGCAGCACTGAGAAGCTGGGAATTCAGGCTCATGAGGTGTCACAAGTCAGAAAAGCATAAGTTTCAGCTGCCAACCAGCAAGTGCAGAACCGAAGAAGCTGGGATTTGGGGAAAATGACAACTTGCCACACTGCCTTTAAAAGGCTAAGCAGACATGAAACCAACTCTTATGAGTTTTTTTAAAGTACACCTGGAATTTGTTTGGAGGTTTTTTTGGTTGGTTGGGGGGTGTTTGTTTGTTTGTTTGCTTTTAAGAAAAATTGAGATTTGAAAATGGATTCTGAATGAAATCTATGATCTTATGTCACTGAGGTCCTTTAGAAAATCTGACTGTCCCGTAACTAATGTGAAAGAACACCTGCAGAGAAAGATTAATATAGGAGGGCAACTTCATCTCTGCATTCAACAAAGCTCAATTATACTTAGCAGACTTCTGTAACAATATATTCCAGTACCAACAGGAATTGCAACCCATTGTCAGCTTTTTGGTCCTAAGACAAACAAGGAAAATTCAGCATCACATTATGAAGCTTATCTGGACCGCTAGGTACTTGCCAGACTGCAATGGTACAGTACATTTTTGGGGTGCTCAGTGCTAATCCTTCCTTGTATATTAAAATCTTTTCAAAGGTTTACACAAAGGCTGCAAGGTCTACAGAGAATTCATCTCCATTTTGCTTATTATTAGATAATAATATTGTGACTATCCATAACTGAAGCATGAGATCCAGCCAAGAAACAGGAAATGGTAGGTAAGGTACCAAATTAAACGAGCTGCACAGCCACAAGCATAGTGCAATAAAGAATCCATTACCTAAATCATTTTATATCTAAGCAAAGGGAAAATGTAAAGACATTTACATTAGTGTCTGATATGAATGTAAACCCTGCATTACTGATGGGGAAATGATAGTTCAGCTGTCCATTCTGTGTGTGATTGCAATACTGGGCCACACATTTATCAAACTGTCCCTTCTATTTAAAAATGTATTAAATATGTGCATGAATTCTGCATTATTAGCTAGCAACAAAGCCAAGAAACTTTTTTCTACTATTTTTTTATTTGCTATCAATGCAAAATTGGGGTCTGAGAAGTTATTACAAATCATATTTTTTTCACTGAACTGCTCCACAAAGTTTATGTGTTTCTGTTAAAAATGTTTATTATTACAGAGTCAATCACACAATGCAATTTAGATGATAAGCCTACTTAGATTTTCTTTTTCTACCCTTTTTCAAAGCCCTGAAAAAGGAAAAACATGCAAATGCTGATCTGGACATTTTTTAAATGTGGAAATTTTCTGGCTCAAGGACATTTCTACAAGATACAAGTTGAAACAAAATGGGCCAAATTTTGCTTACTATATCCACGTGCACAGTTCAGCTGAAATAAGTCTGACTGCCTCTCAATCAGACCCCATCATCTGAGAAATCCATATGCAGCAAACTGAAAACTAAAATGGAAGATGGAGTGAAATCAAAGAATATTCTTTGGTCCAAGGTTGGACCATCTGGCAGTAACTTCCCTGATATCAGCATATTACTAAACACCTTCACGGATGGACTCCCAGTGACTCAGAACTACGCTTCCTCTGGTCCTTGTTTGTTCCTGAACAGCAATTCCCTACCTAATACCATGGGAAACCAATGTAGCAGCACTATGAAAAAATTAATGTAATGCAGTGCTTCCCAACACCACCTTGGTTTATTAGAGAATTCATAGCTTTTTCTTAAAAAGAGAACAGGTCTTGTCCCTAATCTCAATTCAGAAGATGGCATTCTGCTTTTCTAAGGTTAAGTTCATCATCAAGAGAAGAAGAAGAGAGTAAAAAAAAAATTCCCATCAAAGTCATTAAATTAGATTGATATGGGGACTACATTCTGCTGACCACAATTTGTTAATGAATATACAGCTGGTATAATTTATCATCATACTCCCTATGTTAATAAAATACTATAAAATGGTTATAACATGTACTGACTGTCATGTCAGGTCACATTCAAGATAGTTGATAAATGCTCAAAAACTGTTAAAAGGCAAGGAAAAGACAGCCCTAAAAAAATGAGAACAGCCCTTTAAGAACATTATTTCAGTGCTTCTCAACTGCTATTACCAACTCAGCTGGTGAGAAGTGAGATACCAAAGTCATTCTCCTTTCTTGTATAAAATGACAATGGTTGACTTTTTTTCTTTTTTAATGGAGACCACTGTATTATTCATTTTGTTTCCATTCTTATTCCAAGAAGATCTGTTTTTGTAAACAGCCAGTGAAATGAAAACCCATGCATACATTAAAAAAGACTAAAGGCTAAGCAAAAAATAAACAGACAAGAATTTCTCACCCATACTGCACATAACCAAGCTCTCTAACCTCACCATGACTAGAAGTTTCTTTCAGAAAATAAAGCTAGACAGAACTACACCTTTCATTTTCACAGCTCCATTATAATGACACATCATAGAAATAATTGTTGGCTATAGCCTTGTAGCAAGTATTTTTATAGTAGTCTATGCAGTTAAAAGTAATGTCATTTGACTGCATATGTAATGCCTGCATTAAGAATAGGAAAATAGTATTAATTAATACAGTCCTGTAAGCTTGACCTCAGGAGTATGGGAGAATTTAGAAAAAATTTTCAAAGGATGGTTAATGAGTGACATGGACCTAAATGCAAAATGGGCTAAAATTTAAAGAGTTCCCATAATTGAAATGGTAAGATAATCCATATTTTAGACAAAGACAAAAGAAATTCAGTCAATCTTATATAGGTAGATTTCAGTAAAGCATTTCCAATGGAAACTATATGTCAATTTAGAAAGCTAGTGGGTAGGCAGCTATGCAAAGAAAAAACAGCAACAAGAAGTACTAAGGGGAAGAATTTCAGACAGCAGGGAGCTTGGCTACTGGAGTTTTTCAAGGATAAATCTAGTTTAGTATTTTCTTTAATAACCTTGGCATGAACAACTGGGCTAATGAGAGGCAGTGATGTGGGGTGCCATTGCCAATATAAGAGGATTGCAATACTTAACCCAAAAGAAATGGATTTCTTTGGTAACAAGAACAATAGAAATATGACATGAGTCCCACATGAACAAAAAAAAATATTGTGATTCTGCACTTGAGAGCTAACTGCAAAAACTGCTGCAAGGAGCTGAGAGTTCATCAATAAGAAATTACTAAGGTGAACAATGAATGGTCTGTAAGATTCAGCTGTGAAAGAGACAAATGTAATGCTAGGAAACATCAATCAAGGTATTTTCTGTAGATAGAAAAGTATTTATGCCATTGTATGAGGGCTTTCTTTCAAAAACTGCACATGATGATGTCTCCAACATTTAAGACACAGATTCGCAAACCAGAATAGGGCAGAGAAGTGCTGCCACAACTATTCAGAAGTGCATATCATAAAAGAGAAGGACAGAGAAGATGAGATGTTTAGACTAATAGACAACTGGGATGCTATCAGAAGGGAAAAAAAAAAAAGCTGACAAAAGAGTGAAAAACGGTATAAACTGGCCACTGGGCTGAACATTGGCAGTGGTTTCTCAGATACTAGGACAATTTGGTTGCAGAAGAGCCAATCACTGCTGCAGTGACAGACAGCTAAAGAAGAAACTGTTTGAAGTGTCTTATCCATTAGAAAACAGAGTCACTACATTTATGGTGGTGCTTGATATGTTATAGCTTGCAACAGCGAGGGACTCAAGCTGACACTTTCAATTGTATGTGTGTGAATGTGCTGGCCTGCATTTATTTATAAATAAAGTAAATAATAACAATATCCATGAAATACAAGAGAAGCAAGAAAAGCCTGCAATTTTATTTACTTTAGCACATTTCAGCAATCAAAAGGAGAAAAGAGAAATTTAGAAGAGATTAGTGGGTGCTAATGCTTTCCACTGCATTAGAGGACATTTTCACAGGAATACTGACAGAGTGTCTTAGGGAATGACACTGATAAATAAAGACAGAGCAGTGAATCAAAAGACATGCAGAGCTTCTCTAGAAGAATTCCAGGGTAACGAAGCAAATTACTTCTGTGTATAATGTCTGAAGTGGGGTTTTTTTTCATAATGTGCTCATTCCTAAAAATACCCAAGGCACTAATGTGAACAGATGTAACAGACCTTCCCCTACAAGTGCAGCTAACTAGGCACAGCAGACACAATGCTGTGTAGCTAGGGTGTCTGGGTTATAAACTTTACAGCCAACAAATTCCTAAATTATCACATTCTTAACATATAGTTGTCCATTAACATTTAACATTTTTATGAGTTAACTTTCTTAAGGAAAGCAGCTTTATGCTGTCCATATTTCAATACTAAATATTAGCAGTAACATGTCTGTCCCTCCCCTACTCAGTGTTACCAAGAAACACTTAGGAGTCATACAGCACCTCTTACTATCAACTAGCATCAAATCTAGGCTGACTCTAATAGCACATAGTGACTGTGCTGGGCATGGGTGGGTTTGCTTTATTTCTCCTGGAGGGGAATTTCTGGCCAGCTAGTAGAAATGCTAGTCTGGCATCTCATGCAGATGTAGATTTGCCATACAGGACTGAAAAAGGGTAAAGAAAATTTGAAGGAGAAGAAAAGTCAGCTATTTTCCAGGAAGGACATTTAACATTGATAGCAAATTCCAAGGTGGGTTTAGTTCAACTTGTCTTGACATGACATCAGGATCTCATCTATGCAGAGCAGCTTGGTCCCCAAACCCACTCCAGCCTAACCACTCAGCAGTATTACAGCCTTGAGAGTTGAGGGAGTTGGCCTCAAGGAAGTACTATTAATTTCTGAGGTGAAAAACCAGCGATTGGCACTCATGCTTATTTTGCACAATAAGTCCATTCAACAGCACTCAGGGACAAGCCAAACAAAAATGAGGCTTGGCCTCTTGAGTACACACATAGGGAAGATTACAATGCACACCATTTTGTGCATCAAACACAAATCATACCACATTGTGTGAATGTGTTTCTGGGATTATCGGGAGGTCTGAGATTCCCTGGATGCACACAGGGACAGGAGAAGAACAGACAGATGAACAATCGGCCTTCTTCTCATTGAACAGCTTCCATGGCTCACACAAATCAATTTAACATGGCTGCTATGCTGCATAAAAAAACCCCTTAAACAAAATCCAGCACTGCTGAAACTTGATGCTTGTACAATACACACTCTCCTGAGTAATCTGCAGCAACCAGACATTGCCACTGCATGAGTCCCATTCCTGCAAAGGGAGGTTAATACACATCAGTGAGAGAAAGAACTCTTTTCTTCCGCACAGCTTTGGCTGGGACATGATGCAAAACAACAGCTTTCTTACCCTACCTAGAGAATTTCCCCACCTCATTCTGAAAAACCATTCCATGAGCATTTGTTAACTCATTCAGCACCCCTGCACTAGGCCCCTTTTCTAAGCCCTGTGTGAATAGTATGATTATGCCATGGTACCATTTATTCTGAAGCTAGCAGAGCCATGTGAGGTATTGGTCACTGTTTTCTGAAATGCAGTGGGACCTGTTGTTGCCCTGGGATTCCTGCAGCTCTGCTGAACAGGTGGACCAAGAGGCTGCTGTTTCGGGCAGATGAAAGATGCAATCACACAGCTGACTTGCAGTATCTCACTTGCACAGCAGAGCTGAACCCTGAGGTCAGTGGAAATGGGGAGACTTCCCAATACCAGAGATAAGAATTTACCTCCGTGATAAGGAGGGAGCATTGAGTCAAAGCAACCATGCTGAGGCCAATGGCCTAAAATACTGCATGGCACCAAGCAAGGAAGATTTTTGTCCATCTTCATTTCCCTGAAGTGGGCCAGGATTTACTGAGGGGAGCTCAGTTTGAAAGATTTTCCCTAGTCCCTTGAACTGGCCTTGAACACTGCTGGAAGCTCCCACAACCCAGCTCTGTCAAAGTGAAAGAAATGTGGCACGACTGGGTGCAGGGGCAGGCATGTTTTATTCCAGCTGTGTAAGTGCCACTGCAGGACATGCCCCGCCTCCCGAGAGTTCAACCACCCCACATACCTTTTTTGTCATTCACCCATTTTACAAAAGCCCAGCCAGAGTGCACCAGGATTTACTCCAAACCTGAACTGAGAGATCTGAAGAAGGTCCTGGATTCACATTACCCTCCTCACACTTATCTACGTTATTGAATATAAAAATACGCTTTCTTCTTAAAACTATGACTTGAGGATCTATGAATTTTGCAACTTGTAAACAAACATACAAAAAGTAATTAACATGAGGAGGAATATGAGGCAGTCAAGAGTAAGGTAAAGTGTATCACAGAGCAAGTGGAAGAGCAAGAGCTTTGCAGAAAAGTTGGATTTACTCAGTAGATCAGTTTGCACACTGAAGGCTTAAAAGTATTCTTCTTGTTTGTATGTAATGTTAGTCTACTACATCAATAACCACAGAACTGGTTTCCTCCTATTTCTTGTCTTTAAATCTTGCCTCTGCATCTCATCTTTAAACCTCACCAAACTGATTTTTTTTTTACCCCAAAGTACACAGTCCACTGACTGCAGTGCCTTGGAATCACACCTAAGTGTTATTTAAAAGTGTTTTGTGGACCTATATGGAAGATAAAGAGTAAGGAAATCTACAGTTTGAGATTAAGGGCAGCAGAATTTTCCATTTTATCTGCTAGCATAAAAAACTTCATTTATCTTCTGAAAAAAAACACTAATTTCCCATTGTCAGATAGCATGGCTGCAAATGAACACTGTGCCTCTGCAGTTGTTGAGTGCAGACACTGCTCTATCCAGATTTCCAGCTGCACAGCCAGATGGCTCCAAGTGAGATGCCCCATTGTGCAACCAATATGGGCAGGAAGAAAGGAGTATTAGAAAAGAAAACCTAAAGGTTTCTTCAGAAGGAATTTCATTTGAGAGGCTACAGTCCTGTTTCTCAGCTCAGAATGGGAAGTTGGGGTGAGAGGACATGACCATGCAAGCCCATGAGGACCAGTCCTGTCAGTGAAGTCCAAGACGACAGAAGCCTTTTCCAAGGTTTAGGCAGCAGTGTATCACCACCAGCAGCCCCTTCCTTCATATGACAAAGAAGGACTTCCTCACTAATATACAAAATGTCATCACTTTTAGCGAGTATTCAACTGCTGCAGTGCTGGTAGAATTAGAATCTGCTGTAAAGGAGGAGGCAATGTGCCAGCTCATAAAGCCTGACAACTCAAGGACAATTCCTGCTGGATTTGATCAGCTGAGGTTCAGAGATTGGCCACATGACAACTGCCACTTACCAACCAACAAAACGGTTATTTTTTTTATGCTGTTTTAAAACTTAGATGATCCCTCCAGAAGATTCATAATCAGTAATGCTGAAGGAGTATAAAACAAATCTGAACATCCTTCCTTCAGTGAGAAGGCGAATTTTTTTCTGCCAAGATTGTTATGATGCTCCACTGTGATTCAGGATACCCAGATTCTCTGGCTTTGACTGGTCATTTGGCAAGGAGACTTGAGTTGTTTAATTATTCCTCAAGAAGGAACAAAGTGACAGTGGAGCATTTGGAAGGCAGAAAGGCAGGACCTAATGACAAGTTTGCAAGTTGCTGAGCAAAATCTGCTTCCTGTGATAACTGCTTGCTGCTTTTTTATTATTATCTGTGATGTCAAAGACTGATCTGCACCCGCAGAGGCAAGACAAGAAGGACAGTAATTACGTAAGTACTGTTGCAGATTCTTCTTACTCTGGATGCAGGGAGGACTTGCTAAAAGGCAATGCACAAACCAGTAAGACATGAAGTGCTCTTCTGCATCAAACTAGCTTGTACCCAAGGTCTTGAAGGGCAGCAGCATCAGTGCAAGCAGTTTCAAAGGCCTCTGCTGTTTTGCATTATGAATGACAGCCTAAAATGAGGTCAGCTTTTGTCTGCAACAACTATTTTACCAGACTCTCAGATAGCCCCTCTCAGACTACAGGGTTTTATTAGATGGGTGCACAACAAATGAAATGCACCAAAGCTCACTACAAAGAACTTGGTCTCTGCTTCTGTTACAGCTGAACCCAGGGTACTTTTGTGAGTTTTGGTCTAAATGTCACATATGCACAGTAACAGAACAATATTCACTTCTCGAACAGCACCTTGCACTCCAGTGTAGGAATGCAGGAAGTAAAAGAACACTATGAAGAGTCTTCAGAGGCTGCTGAGGTCAAGATTTACAGGGTGTGGCAATGCTCCAAACCCAATTTTGATCCTTTCAAGGCCACTGCAATGACACAAAAGTGTTACAGCATCAGTTCTAGGCATAATCTTCAACTATTTCCATGACTAAGGCTCCTATGTTCAGAATAGCAGAGAATTGACACAGGGTGACTCTAATATCTGCTCTGCCCCACTGAAAAGTAATACTTTCAGTTTAACTAAAGGCACTGAACTAGCTTGTTATTGATGAAAAATACAATGTGTATGACATGTAAAATGGTGGCACAAGTCTTTGAGTTGCATTACTGCATCTGCTTAAAACAGCAAAGGTAAAATCTATGAATCCAGTAGTAAGGAAGAGCACTGCAATTCTCTGAAGGCCAGGTGAAGGGCAGGTTATGGACAACAAGGAGCAATTCAATTTGGTTACACTAGCTAAGGTAAAATTTACAATGGCTATCAATCCTCATGCTTTAAGGCATAAACTGAGCACCATCTGGGGCCAGAAAGAAATTTCCCTCTGTGGTACACTATAACACAATTGGCTGCATGTATTTCTTCCTCTGAATCATCACGTATTGGTTACTGTCAAGATACAAGACTGTACGGATCACTGGTCTGTTCCAAAGCAGCAATTTCTGTGTCGTTCACTCTCCTCTCAGTCCTTACAGACTGCAATAATGTTATTAATGCCGCAGCAGTCATTTTCCAATATATGGTAATAGACTCTCTGAAACAACACCAATAGAAACTTAAATGACTCCAACAACTAATCAAAAGCACTAGTCTACATTTTTATGGAGTCTGAGTGATTTACCAGTTCTGTTTTGGAAAACGAATATCCCAATATAATTACTTGTATTTTTGAATTACACATCAAACATGTTATCTTGCACTGAATTTAACAGTATGAAGAAAAAAAACAACAATGATGTTTAAAAAGTAATTTGGAATTCAGCTTTGAATTTATTTTAAAGAAAAGAAGTAAGTATTGTCTTCCTGACTGAGATTTATTAACACTCCCCCTTTCCATTATCTGAACATTTCACTTGCCCTAAAGCACATCTGTAAAGACAGTGAGAGACTGCACGCATTTTCTATATCCATAAATTACAGATGTTGCTCTGAGCTACTCATCTATCAAGACAATTTTGCATAAGAGTAAGACCAACCTGAAAAGTATCCATCTAACAGAGAATATAGAAAATAATTAGAAAAAAAATGCAGTCTGCAGACCTTATTTGCCTTACCAGGAACATTCTTTACTCAAAACTTTACAATAGGGCGTGACAGAACACAGAAGCAAATTAAAGCCCAAACAACACTTCTGGGTATCAAAACAAAGAATTTGATGCATCAGTAATGTGCTGTTGTATATACACACAGTTATAACAAACTCAGTAAAGAGGATATGGATAATTTCAGGACACCTGTGTTGAATAACTTACACCAGCTAGTATTTTCCAATTAATAATATTATGTCATATATTTTATGGGTTAGCATATCTGCTGTGGTTTGCCTATATACATCAGTATTTTGTTTCCATGAACATGCTGTGTGCACCTATGGAAGAAGGTGCAAGAAGACTTGTATGTAACATAATATGTGATTATCCTAAAGCTGAAATGTACGGAACAGAAAGGCAAACGGAGGACAAAATACAAGCAGGAGTTTTACAAGGAAAGATTTTGCCATCAGAGAGCCCAGTTACTGTATCTTAACCTTTCCACTTCCACAGGCAACTGAAAAATGAATAAATGCTGAAAAAGCAGATAACAAGATTAAGAACATAGAGACTCTTCTAGGTTGCAAAAAATACACAGCATGACTTAACTGAACAGAAAGAGGGAAAACAGTACTTGTATGAGATAAATGAAAGATGCACGCTTAAACACTTAACGCCAATCACATGTTTATCCTAAAAGGAAGACAAATACTGCATTGCTACATTCAGAGACGGCTGAATGGAAAAAAGACAGAGGTCTTATATCCAGAAAAATGTTCCTCCTTCTCTGCAATTTGCATTTCAGAAATCATAAAATACCTTGGGTTATCCCAGGTTCTCTCCCTTGTACAATCTCTGCAAAAGCCACTGTTTTCCTTTGTTTTGTAACATGTTTTTGTAAAGATGAAACTACAGGTTTCTAAGCCTAAGACACAAGTTGCTGGTTTTCTTCTCTTCCTCACCAAAACAGAAATCTTCTCTGGAAAGAAGAGTACTTCAGTGCTGTTCTGACTTATGGAAATAGAAAAGAAAATGGTATAGAAGCAGCTGTAACACATGATACAACAATACTTTAGGTTTGATTTCCCCACAGTCAAATGAAGAATGTCTTATGAAACAAGGGAAGGAAAATGAATCAGACTAGAGTGGGAAATTATTAGCCATTTCTTATAAAATTATTTCCAGCTAGAAAAAAAAGTGGTTTATATCAACGCTTCCATCTGTCAACTCCAAGGAACCCAATTAAAATTTCTTGACCACCCACACTGCACCCACTAGGAACGACTTTCAAAACTGGGTGTCTGTCACTTACATCTGCATGTAGGTACTTACATGCTCTGATTTTCTTAAATGCTGAGCACCTAGTAGTCCTCTACAGCTTAGAAAAAGAACTGCTGGGTAACCAGAGGGACAATTTTAAAAAAAGAAAAAGTACTTATCTTTTTGTTAGTATGATTGCACTGTTTGTATTCCATCTGTACAACTCTCAAGAGGTTGCAAAACCACCCGCTGAATAGAGACAGGCACTGCCTGCTTCAAGTGTGAGCACATTTTTCCCACCACAGAATTCCTAACCCTTGTGGACATGGAGAACAAGAGACCAGAGTTAGAATCATGCCTAATTTTCTGGAAATCAGTGACAGTAAGATGCAGGGCACATTCCCCAAATAATCACTTTAAAGGTTTAATGGTGCAAGAGGCATTAAACCTTCTATTTAAAACATCACTATTTCTTACAAAAGTGAACCACTGCTCTTTAGACTTCCATACAATCAGCCTAGCAAGTGGAAAGATTCTGATCACTAAATTTTTTTCATCATAACAAACAGTTTTCCTTGATGATACAAATAGAAAAGAGACCCCTGAACCTTCTTTTATTTTATCCTTTTTTTTTTTTCTCGCACAGCAAGTAGATTTAACAAGAAGGTTAGTAATGAAACCCTAAAAATAACATTTACAGGAATAAAGTCAAAACCTGGAAAGGTAACAAATCATCTACTGTAAACACAAAGAAATTGAGAGCCATTTAAGTGAGGCAATATCTTTGATCCACTGTCTCTCATCACCATTGAAATCTGAGAAAACACACAGAAACACGCTGTGTGTCCCCTCAGGAAACTGAAATACAGTTAATTAAGAAACAGATTTTTGCCTTTTGATCCTTCTAATAATTCTCCCTCTTTCTCACTGACATGTACACAGAGCGATAAGAGAATGAAGGGTTTAGGTCATTGTTGCTAGAGGCATTATTTTCTACAACCCTTCCCTCCCACGGTGCTATAAAGAGCTCTCAGCTCTTGCCTGTCCTCACTGCATATTATCCGTCTCATATGCACACTAATACTTACAAATAAGGAATGTCGTTGACCTGGTAACAGGATGTTCATTTCCTATTTTATCCACCATTTCTTTTAATAACATTCGTCTCAGCTAACTAGAGAACAGTTCCAGCATTGCACAGTTTTGCATGGGTCTGGTTATACCAAGTACAAATAACAATCTCCAAACCACTCCCTGTCAGGAGAAACACTGCACTTCAAGAACATGTTTCTGCCAAACAAGAAAATAGACGAGCATATTCAAAACCTTCTGTCTAACTTGTATAATTCAGTATTACTTTAGGACATTTTTCCCCAATATGCTTACCTAGAATCAAAAGGATTGAGAATTATACTCTGCAAAGGTCTCTGGGCAGGCAGGGGTCTTGTGAGAGGAATTAAAAAAGGAGTCATTAGGCTAGGGAAAGCAAATGACCTATCCAGGACAGACTGATATGTGAGAAATCTCTGATCAATGCAAAGGCCCAGGAGACTGATGTGATAGTGTTGTAAGTAAAGGAAGACCATATCCAATCTCTTCCAGCCTTGAAAAGTAAGAGGAACATTGATGTCTGAAAGTGTTCATTTGGGATGTCTAACCTGAGGTAAATGTACAAGGCCTTGACTTTTCAGAAAGGATGACATGCATCATCCGAAAGTGTTAGCCATTATTTAACAAACCTCCTGAAAAACACAGTAAAACAGGAAGGTGAACTTGTGTTCCCATTCTGCTATGATGATTATTTTGCTCATTTTCTGTATCATATCATATTCCCTGGAGAAGAGGAAGCTTGAGGGGAGATCTCATGGCAATTTGCAACTTCCTCGTGAGGGGAAGCAGAGGGGCAGGCACTGATCTCTCCTCTGTGGTGACCAGTGACAGGACCCAAGGGAAGTTGTGTCAAGGGAAGTTCAGGTTGGATATTAGGAAAAGGATTTTCACCCAGAGGGTGTCTGGGCACTGTAATGGGCTCCCCAGGGGAGTGGTCACAGCACATTTTCAAGAAGCATTTGGACAACACTCTCAGGAAAATGGTGTGATTATTGGAGTTGTCCCATGTAGGGCTAGGAGTTGCATTTTGATGATGTTTGTGAATTCATTCTAACTCAGGACATTCTATGGTTCTGTGATTTTGTACAGCTCTAATGATTCAATTTCAATTTGAAATGACTCAATGATCTCTGTGAGAAAGACAGTATCAAGATGCAGTTAGTTGTATCATAGGCAGCCTGCACCACATCTTCAGCTTAATTTCTCCAAATAAGCGGCACTATAGATAAGCTCTGATGGCTATCACAAGTGCCACCCTGCTCACAAGACAGTCAAATCCTTCCAGAGTACCTCTGCAGGATTTATAGACAAAACCATGAAACACATTGTAACTCTTCTCTCCTAAATAAAGACGGTGGCAATCCCCAAGGCTGTTTGTGGAAGCTACCGTGGAGGGTACATAATGGTTGCCTACACAATAACACAGCACCAGCATCCAACTTTGTACAAAATATATGAGTATACAGTTCTTTTTGGTCCAAAATACTTAGCAATCAGAATAAACATTTTATTTCATTTGATTACTCCTCCAACTCTTTCCAATTAAATCAGACTGTTACACATGTTTTTGACATAGCAAAGAAGTGTAAAACCCAACAACATATATTCCTTTAAACTGAAATTTTGCATCACCAGGTTCTTGCAAAAGTGCATTAAAAGACAGCTAATTTGAAGGAAGTATTTGCCAGTAAAGGCTGGAACACAGCCAGAAAGCTACACTTTACAAAGATTTTAATAGCTATGAAATGTTGGGTACTTTGTGCTGAAATTAGTGAACAGGCTAATTTTTTCTCTGTAGGAAACTACACTCAAAAAACCTGCAGGTGTGAGACCTGAGTGTATGAGTATGCTTGCCTACACCTGAAGCCATTTCCCCACCACGCAGTTTGAGCAGCACTGCACTGTTCAGGAGCATTGAGGAGTAGTGTTTTTGAGTAGTATCAGCATCATACTGTGATGAACATGCACCACATCAGTTCACACTCCTGCCTGCCTCTAGACTACAGCGTCTGTTCTTCTCAGAGATAATGATTGAATTTGATGGCTGTATCCTCCAGAGTTTCCTCCCTCCAGCATTGCTTCACACCTGAGCAAACCCAAGTGTGAAATGCTTCCACTCTGTTTGGTAGCAGTTAGAATACCATCTTTACGGGGTATAAAAACCATTCAAAATAGCAAAAGTTCAATCTCTGTATGTAGTGACTCAATGGGTCCACAGCAACTACATAAAACCATCTTCAATTTTTGCATTAGCAACATTACTGTTAACACAGCATCTACCAGACTACCCACAGGCTTCCTTGCTAAGCAGAGCTTTACAAATAGGACACAATGCTGGCATTAAGTAAGCCTACGTGTTATCAAAACCAATCCTGAAATAGCTACAATGTATAGTCGGTAAGTCCTTACCAACATTTCTCAACAGAAATATCCCATGGGAATTAATCAAAAAATGTTCACAGTACACAAAAACTGTTAATTGATAAGGAAAATCAAACTTCCAATTACAGGCAAGTTTTCCCTTAGCAGGGAAGTTCATCTCTTACATTCTTGTTGGTCCAGAAGAAAATTGATACAGAAAAAAAACCTTGGAGATACCTCACCACCCCATTCTGGACGGAAAAAAGTTCCCTGTACGTTATTGATGTACGACATACCTTCACTAATCTGGAATTTTTTCAGGGCCTTTTATTAATAAAACTCTTTTCCAAAATGTAAAAAAAAAATAAAGTGCTTGACTGAAAAGCATATCCAGTCCTTTCCCAACGTACTGCTGGTGTCGAGATTGTCTGCTCAGCACCTTTATGACCATTTTAGCAGCAGCTAATGTTAGCACACAGGTTAAAAAATAATTATTTTTTTTCAGCTGAGTCAGATAAGGAGGCAGAGTTTGTAGAAAAGCCTGGAGGGCTTCCTTGAAGCCAGAACAGTTGCTTAGCTCTAGACTACTTGTCAGTGGGAGCGTCTGGGGGGAGGTTAAATCTGGGACAGCACTTTTGGTGTCCCCAACAGTGTCGGGTACATTCTGTCCTTTGACTACTTCATAGGTGCATCCACATGTTGTGCAAATGGCACTGTCACTCTGCACTGCTCCACTTATTCTGTATACACGATCAGACAGGTACTTACAGTCTTCAGGGTTCTCTTAAGAACTCTCTGACATTCCTGTTGTATGATGGGATTTGTAGGTTGCCTGTACTAAACCAAAACTTCTGCTGCCTCTCAAGGGACAAAGTAGGTGCCAAATATAAAACTCAAGAATTCCCAATGCTTACAAGAGCATCCAGCTGGATACAACACAGGTATGCTCACTGTGAATATGTCTGAAATATTTCTGACTGATCAGACATGTTCAATGTTGCCCATGAGAATGTTTTCTCTTGGCTCAGCACACTAAGAAATGGCAGGACTGCTGTTGCCACCCCAGAGATTCAGATGCTGCTGCTGCTGAGGATAGGAATAGGTGGTGCTGCACTGAAACTTCCCTTTCCAGCAATAGTCCCTTCCTCATAGCTCGCCTCATGCCTTCCCAGCCACCACACCTTGTCAGAACAAGAAAAGTAGGCAGTATGCCACTCCCTCAGCTGCATTTCAGGATGAGGCAGCTCCCTTTCTCCTCCAGGGAAAATAAAGGAGTAAATGAGGCAAAAACATGGGCTCTCTGTGCTGGCCTGCTCATCTTGCTAGGGAAGGAGATGATACAGCTGTTTCCCCAACACCAGCTTTTATCCAGTTGTGGGAAAGAAAACTGGTCATCAGAAACATGGATCCCTACTGAGCAAGGAAAATTAATTCACCCATGCTTATATCTGGTTCACCTTTTTCCATATGTCCTCAGGAAAATCAAAGGAGAATGATTTCTATAGGCTCCAATTGGTTATTACAATACTCTTAAACCACTGCTGCAATTTTCATCAACAGAAACCTCTCAGTTTTACACATGACTACGCCAAGAAATTCTTAGCTGCACTCTAGAATCCTTGCTCCTGGACAGCAGCAGGTCCTGCTGAATGCAGACCATCAACTACAGAAACAGGGCTGCCCAGGTCAGGAGGAAGTCCTTCCAAAATATTAGTATTTAGCAACAAAGTAGAGAATTCAGAGTTAGTTAACTACTATAGCAGAAGATGTTTTTGTTTAGTCAATTACTAGCTACTTGCAGCTAATCACGTCTAACCCTTTAGTATTATCTGTTCTTATAAAATAATTTCTTTAAATGTGGTAGCCATCACTATCTGTAAATTTAGTACTTTAGCATGGCATTTTTTAATGATTTTCCTACTTAGACAAGGACTTGTATAGAATTTCCTAGGGCAAAGGGAAGGGAAGAGTACTTCATAAAAGGTCTCCATCCCTCCTATAAAATCCTCGTTCAAAATGCAGGATTGAACAGCATTTGAAGTAAGAGTCTCTTTAGCACTTAGCCCTAAAGATGGTCTTTTTAATAGTCACAAAATCTGTGGAGGAAACAGGTGAACTGAAATATTTAATGAGTGGGTTGTATTCTACTGAGTTCCATAGGAACCAGGTGATTTTACATCCTATATCTAAACGTCTGTTGAAGGTGGTTTAGAATTTCCATTTCAATTAATGCATAGCTTTTATCAGCGCTCTCACCAAAACCACATCCATTATATGGGGAAACTAGATTATATAAACTTGATTTCAAGATGTTAATCATTGTCTGGGAAAGGCAAGCATCTATGAAGTTACACAGATTAGCCTGTAGTATCAGTTACAGACTACTATGTAATCCTCAGTATCATCTCCTATATCCAAAATTTGTTTTCAAATAAACTACATTTTATACAGAAGTTGGAACTCCAGATTTAGGGTAGCTTTATGCAACATTTTTGTTAAGGAAATTAAATTGGTGCTTTCTTTGTGGAGCTTTGGATTTGAAATCTCTCTAGAGGGGCAGTTTGGAAGGCTAGTCATTGTTTAATTAGTACTCATCTCAACCAGCATCCGGAGTTAGATTGACAAGTACGTATATATTCAAGAAATTCTCAGAGGAATTTACTATCAGTAACTGAATATGCAAAGTTCAGAAAATTGCTCATCCTACCTCACTTCAGCTTCTTCAGAGATTTTCTTCTTCTAATTTGGCAAAAAACAAATGCAAAGTAAGCAGGACGGCATGCTCTTCTTCTACCTCCATGCCTAAAGAGAATAATCCACAGGCAACTATAAAATCACTTCCTTTTTCAGCTCCCAAACTCAACACAGGCACACCTAAGAACATATGCAGGTAAGGTGCGCTCTGAAAACAACAGGAATACCATTAACTAGGAAAGTTCAGTAAAGTTCTACTTAGGAATGCATATAGCTGGTCTGGGTATCAAAACTGTTAGAGACCAACATCTGCCCAGAACCCTGGAAAAATCAGGATCTTGCACACAGATCTGGAAGCAAAGCTTAAGTATCAGTTCAGCCATGTGGAGTTTTTCTCAGCTTCTAAGGAAACCACCCTCCCTAGCAGACTATGACTGTTTAGTCAGCCCACAATTACTACTTGTTGGAACAGCATACAGACAACAGGCAGAAACAAACATTTAGTAGGAATATTTGGGTCGGAAAAAAGCAATTTGCCACTCACCAATTACTAGCTGTTCTGAGCTATTACTACAAGGGCTTTAAAGGATTCCATTAGATAGATTCTTCAGAGATGTTAGGCAAAACTATGCCAAAACACTGCACTACAAATTACAGGTCACTCATTCTGATTTGCTATTGCTTTACAACAAATTTCTTTTTTTCCTAATAACTGCAGTTTTGCTTATGGATGGCTGTTTCAACCCATGGGAAAGCAAGCTGTTTTGTATGGGTTACCATGTTGTTGGGAGTAGCAATATGGGGCCAGCTCCTACTTCATCTCACCTCTAGCAAGGACAGCTATGCTGGCAACTACTCCTGCCCCACTGAGCAAGAAAAGAGCAGGAGTATGTAGGCAGCAGTTACGTGGAGGGGAAAGGAAGGGTCGCTTATATCAGTGCTTCTCCTCTCCCTACAGCAGCAATGGCATTCCTGTCCGGGCCTTCATCCTCAGAGCAGAGAATCACAACTTTGCCTTCACATCTGAGATGCCTTAAGCTGAGATGTGGCTCCCAGCAAGACAGCTCAAAGGAAGCATACTGAAAGCATTAATTGTTGTGTTTTATATTAATATATACAAGTACACAAACAGACCAAAAATTTCTAGTTAAAAATTGTCTATGGCATCTAATAAATTCATTGTTATGCTGCGAGTAGCCACAATGAGGAATCTTTTTAATTCATAACAACCCCGAAGAACAAAGTTATCCAACATCCAGGGAAACACCAGCCCCAATATTCTTAGCAAAATGAATTTATGTCGGTTGCAACTAATTTTATTTTCTGGGAAAATAATTCCATTTGCATCATGCCAAAGACAACAGAAAGCCACAGGTATTTCTCAAGTAGACTGGTTCTTTCCCTTCTGAAATGAGATGAGTCAATAACAAAGTAATTAGAAAGCCAAGAAGAGTTGCCCAAGTGGGGATACAGACTATAAGCTGTATTTGCACCATCACCTTTTGCCTCTTTAGATGTAAATTCAGTATTCGAGGTCCCAGGCCACTTACTGCCTAAGGAAATATTAAATCTTGAGTGACCACAGGAAAACTAAGAAGGGGAGACAGGAATCCAGCTGCACAGCTTTTAAACAGATCCTTGTCAGATCACTCTCAGGGCACAACACTTGTTCTCTCTTACTTTATTAGCTGGAGTTAAGGTGAATTTACTGGGAGTTAACTATGGATAAGAGGAAAATTTTGATAACAGAACAAAACACATAAAATCCTGGAGACCCAGCCGGTAGGGGTACCCAATCCACCTTTGTATTCAGCAAGAAGGAAGATTTTTCCTCCTATGCACACAAACTCCCTCCCCAGACAACCCTCCATGGCAGGTATCTAATTAACACTGGTGCTGAGAATGAGCCTGCCTCTGAGTTCAGCTCTGCCCCATGGCAGAGGCATGCTTTATTACTAATGGAACAGTTTGTTGCTGACCATGGGATAGAAAGAGACTTCATCTGGGTATATATGTATGTCTTTGTTAGTAGAAACAAAAACATTTATCTAAACCACTGTTGCAGGTCTACACAAAGAGCCTCATACCTAAATACCAGAAATGAACAGGAGAGAAATTCAGTAATACTGCAACTAGGTCCAACTAGGAAATGATAATGATAGTATATTTATTCTCATGGAATAAAACATTAGTGTGCAAAAAAGTATACACAATATTATAGCAATCACAATCAAGCAGAATCAGAGCCCCAAAGATCCTACATTCTAACAGAACCATGTATTTACAAACACATCATTAAACCAAGTATTTAACCTGCACTTGAGAGATGTCGCCGAAGTAAGTTTTGGTTTTCTTTCATTCTGGAATTTCTACTTGCTGAGAAAAAAATGTGTCCCAGGGCACAATTCCTGTTGTTCCCCTCTATTTCCATTCATGCCCACCCATGTCAGTGCCTGCTCCTTTTTTAATTTCATCCATCTTGCTTGTTCCCGCTGTCTAACACCCTTGGTTCAATCTCAGCTCTGCTTGTCCCCATCCTGCCTGCTAACTCTTCTCCAATCACCTTTGTATTGGACCCCCTTCCTCCTGCAAAGACCTTCCCTACTTTCTCTTCCACCTACTTTCCCTCTACTTTCCAGCTCCTACCCCTCCCTCCTTGCTCTCCCCAGTTCCCCAGGGCTCTCCTGGGTTCCTGCACCCAACCCCCCCAACTCTGCATGTAGTCATGCCAGCTTCCCTTCAGGCCGCAATGGCACGAGCTCTGAGAAGACAAAGGGAAAATAAGTCCTGGCACTGCACAGTGCTGGAATGGGAAGGGATTAAAAACAGAGAGAAAACAACTCAGACCCCAAAGTTCTAAAGGTATTCAGCTGAGCAGGCACCAAAAATACCTGAAGGGACAGAGCTTGCTGTGTGGACACAGAACCTTTACAGCCCCAGAGCAATATGCACACACGTACTGAGGCTTACAGCTCCTACTTAAACATGTTCTTCCCTGCCCCCCAAACCTAAAGCTGGTTAGAAAATGGAACCCTTCTGTGACTCTTGTACTCAGCCATTAGGTTCTGACAAGTCTGCCTTGCTGTGCAGGCTAGCTTACATTTTCAAAGGCTCGCAAACTGACCAAAAATGGAGAGCTTAACATAGCTGTATATAGATTTGGATGGATGCCCTGACAAATTTCAAGTCTCTGCTTGAAAACTGGCTAGAGCTTCAAAAGCATAACAGGTATGCATTAATTTCAAGATAGGCAAAACATCTTTACTCCATAACCTTGTTCTCAGAAACAGACAAACTTACTTGAAACTCTCCCACAAAGCCACCTAACTGAGGCAGATGCTTGGCTTGAAGAAATTAATCGCAAATGCTTGCAATTTGAAAATCTGTATACAATTTAAAATGAGGTCATGCACACAAGCAAATCAAAAGAAGGAATTAATTCACTACTTCCCATGGGCAAGCAGGTGTTCAGCCACCTCCAGGAGAGTAGGGCCCCATCACACATAACGGTGACTTGGGCAGACAAATGCCATCACTCCAAATGTGTCCCCCACTTCCTCCTTCTTCTCCTCACTTTATATAGTGAGCATGATGTCACATGGGCTGGAATATCCCTTTGGTCAGTTTGGATCACCTTTCTTGGCTGTGTACCCTCCCAACCTCCTAGGCACATCCAGCTTCCTCACCAACATGTCTGTACAGAAAGCAGAAAAGGCCTTGACTCTGTGCAAGCTCTGCTCAGCAATAAGAAAAACATCTCTATATTATCCACTCTGTTTTCAGCACAACCCCAAAACACAGCCTTGTACTAGCCACTGTGAAGAAAATTAACTCTACCCCAGCTGAAATGCAGCACAGTGGCATTTGCTGTTAAACTGTCTTTATTATTAAATATTTGTTATTAAATTGTCTTTATCTCAACCCATGAGTTTTCTATCTTTTACCCTCCTGATTTTCTCCATGTGGCTGCATGGGGCTTAGTTGATGGCTGGGGTTAATCCATGACAGGTCTCTATAATAGAAAGCACCAGATAATACTATCTTCACTCATAATTAGAACATACATACTCATCTTTTTAATTGCTTTTTCCACTTTCTTGCTATTACATCTATTGTAAACTTCACCCTTGAAAATTCAACCATCAGTTTATGTCAACACTCTTGTCTTGCTGGGGGAACAGGCCAGCCCACTAGGTATTAAAACAGATTCAGTGACCAGCTTTTCATGAAGGCATAGACTTTGATTCCTATCAAAGATTCTCTGTATTTCTTCTCCCAGGCTTCGTCAAAATATTGAAAAGTGTTATTTAGAAGATAAAGCACTTAAAAATATCTGTATGTGGTCAAATTTAGCAAACAACTTGAAAGAGTAAGGAACTAAATGACTTTGAGAAGGAAACTAAATGTTTTCTTCTTTTTCAATGTTCCTATGACAATTCATTCTGAAGATTCTTGGCTAACCACTGATGTTAGTATGATTTGATGGTTCTTAAAACAGTGCACAAATGGCTTCTCCATTTCAAAGCTGAACGTGATTATTTTGCCCATCTCCTCTTCTGAGGTATGAACTTCAGAGAAAAGATGTAAAAACAATTTTAAAAATCATCTGTGTATGTCACGTACATATCCACGTCATCCAGGTCTCCACAGAGCAAGAATTCACATCAAAAGTCGCTAGAATTGTGAGGTTATCCACCATAAAGGCTGCTTTGATGGAAAAGGCATATTACAGTAACCCAAAATTTCCATTGGTGTTTATTTTAATAAAAGGCCTATCTTAGGTTTCTTTGCAAACAAGCAAAGAAAGATTAGCAGACATGCTGCTGCTTCCAACCAGTCCTCCAGGACCTTCATATTATCATTGTTATTATTATTAAGGGCGATTTCCCCTGGCTATCAGTAAAACCTGTGGTGCAAGGCAAAGGTGAACTGCCACACAAGTTTTTGCATATGGGCTCTGCCAGACATTCTCAAGAATAGCACTGGAATATTGTTAAAGATGTTACAACGTGGCCAGTATTCTTCTCCTTCAATAATGCAAGCATAAATCTCAAAAATCATGACTCAACCTCTGAAACAAATTGATGTCTTTACCAGAACAGGAAAGATACTTTAAAATGGGTCATATAGATCAATACATCCATTAGAATGGGTCACAAGAACCTGTTCATAACTTTCTGTTGTAAAGGATGTCACAAGATTAAATAGCCTAAGACCAAACAAAAATTACCTAAGATTTACCTCATTATCTTTCTGAGGCAGTTTCTGTTCAAACAATATAGGATAATTTCAGCAACCTCTACAGTTCTGTGAAGGTTATGAAGATTCTGTGAAAGTAGTGCAAATAAAAAAATAAATGAATAAAACATTTCCAGTAACATGGAATTCTCTTTACTCAAACTTTCCTTAGTCAAACTTTTTAAAAATAGGTTATAAAGTCTCCTAATTATAGAGCACTGAACCTCATTCAGTCAATCACAGCTCTGGATCCTCTCAGAATAAACACTACGCTACTGATAAATGTACAATATTATTCTTAATACCATTTAGCTCCTTATATGAGCAAGGGCATAACTAAGGTGCTTGATGCTGATCTATGCAGAATACTCATGTTTAAAGAAGTCACTGTCAATATTTCACATTGCTGGATGAAGCGTAACGAACACTAATGAAGAACTTTGTCATGGTTTTCTAAAGAAGAAGTCTAATAGCCTGGGAATCCTGACACTGAACACATTAGTTCATTCAAATCTTGTTTTCCAGTCCTTCACCTCACCTACCCACCTTTGATTCTAGTCAGAAAAGTTAATCCATTTTTTCCTCTATCATATATATAATCATTCTACTCTCAGGAGTCTGATGCACGAATCCAGACTCTTCATATACTCACAAGTACCTATCTGGAGAGGCTAAGCAAAACAGACAACATGTAGTACCATACCTGCACAATGCAGCAAGGAAACAGGCATTAAAATTATATGTTCTCATTCATTCAACATAGTAATTTTACACCCAACTGTTGGTGTTTTCACATCCTGTAGTACAGTTATACGTGTTTCTGTAATGCACATAATCCTCTTCCCCTTAGGAAGCTCCAGGAAACATACTTGTTGATTCACACCAGAGCAGACCATTATTGAATAAAACTAGTATTTGTGTGTGAATGTGCAACAAGAAGCAAGTAAAGTGGATCCCAAAAGAGCCTCTTGCTTATTTTTGCATCTCTAGTTTTGCTGAGCTTATTAAAAATGCTTCCCAGTTACAAGAGATCTCACAGCACAGCTATTACACTTTGTGCAGGCATGCCATTCAAATTAGGTAATAAAACCTACTAAGTAGTAAGATTCTAAGTCTCAGTATTTGGTATCGCACAAAGGCTCTAAAATAGCTTTTTACAATACTTGAATGAGATGAACAGAACAACCCCAATAAATATACAAAAGGGGTAGCTCTTAGTAGCTCTGTCCTACTTTTAATGCTTTTACTCTAACAGCAATACTATTCTCTACCTCCCCCGTAGCAGACTGCAGTTTTCTCCCTTCTTTGTAGAAGGGCTAATAAGTTCTGGGTTAGAGCAGCTTAGACCTCAGGCTACTAGTATGTTGAAATCAATTATGCAAAGCCCATTCATTTTGATACAATGTACTAAACTGCTGCTGTCACCGCAGTAGAATGGCTGCTCAGATTGTTGTTTTGGATTTCTCCCCCCATTTTCTTTTTTATCATTACAATGTCTTCAACCACTGGCAAAGTTAGCATTCTTTACTGAATATATTGCCTCCTACCTAGAATGCAGTGCCCACTTCAAGATTAATCAAAATCAACTTGAAATTCAGAAGCAATGAAAGTTTAAAACATTAATTCTGTCTATAGCATGAATTTTGTGCACAAAAGATTAAGAACACAATTCATTCAGTATATCAAATGACAAATTTAGTTACAAATGACTATTCAAAGATTAAAGAAAGAAAATTCTCTAAAAATGTAAGACCTGCAAAAATAAAGAAGACCTTCTCTAACTTTTGTTTTTAACTGGATAGACAATTAACAAAATATTAACAAGATACTGAGATATAATTACTTCCCTATAAATTTAGGATATAAATAGATACCTTACAGTTCTTAAAACTGAAAATGGTGTTAGCTGTCTCAGATTGTCAAATTTTTCTAACAATCATCTATTTCAATACCAATCATCATTCTTATATTAAAATACTATTTATAATAATAGAAAAAGGAACAATAGTAAAAAAACAAACAAACCAGACTCAAGAGACATTGTGACTATATACATTAGGGTTTTTTTAAGATATCAGAACCAATCTATTAATTCAAATGTCCACTGTAGGTGGACTTCTCAAGGTAATTTTCAACTTGCAACATTGGTAAGAAATCCTTTTCTTTTCTGAAAACAAGTGGACCTGTCTCTGTCAGTTTAGTATGCCAAGTCGGCTCTACATTGGGTCAAACAGGAACTAGAAAGGAGGAGGGAGCAGGACCACCCTTTCTGGCAATTGCAAACCATTTCATTGGCACAGCCAACTCATGCAACCTTCACATCCTACCTTACTAAAGGCTGTGAAAAACTACATGAAAATACACTAAAGCCACTAAACATAATGAACTTAAAATGCACGATGCAACATTACATCTTACTCAGAAAATAACAGCCCTTAGAACTCACTTTGAGCCCACAAAAGAAGTAAAAAGTTAGTAGCTAAAGAATCCCAAGTGACTTGTAGGTTGCCAGGGAGATAAACTCAGAGAGAAACAGGAAACAATGCTTCAGTCTATAAATGTGAGGTACTAATGTGGAAGGAGGAGCATAACTTTCAACTTGCAGATCCCGAGCTTATACAAAAGACCCTGAACAAAGGACACACAAGAACACCTCAGGAGGGCTGCTGAAAACAAAGTGTAAGTACTTCACTACGAAACTGAGCATATATTTCCAGGTACATTATTTCTGACAGCAAAGTCAATATCAAAAGTATCTGAGTTCCCTGATCCGTTCTTTATCTGTTTCCTTTATGGCTCTATATACAACCCATTGTTCCATGCAAGGTGCCAACGTGACTGAAATGTCCCAGATTAAAATAGACAAAACTCCCTTCTAACTAGACTCAATAACTGTGACATAAATACTTTCCAATAGTAAGAATGATACAGCACTTGAATATAGAATAGGGAAATGCTTAAACTAAGTCATGCATCACATAAGGAAAGGCTGCAAAGTTAGAGAGCAATTTCCCTCTAAATGTACAGCGCTGAGTTTCAAAGACTTTGTTTCTAAATGCTTCCTGGACAGATGAGCATGCAGTGTAAGTATTCCGAGCCTAAGTTACTTCTTCACAAGGGTTCTTGTGAACCAACAAACAGAAAGCAAGCAAACTAGGTGTAAAAGGATCACCCAGTGACCAGCCACATGATGAGCTGACTCTGTCAGTCACAACCATCCTCAAAGTTATGCAAAGTCTGGGAAAGAAAAAAGGTACAACAGGCCACAGGAGAGCTATGCCCACTGCAAGCACCGCGGGAATGTAAACACAGTGCAGCATAAATGCTGTGGATGTTGGCAGAATGCAGCTCTGCTGCTGGGGGACCAACTTGCCAGCACTGCAAAACTTGTTCCTTTCCCATCTCCCAGCCTCCCTCAAACCCTTTCAATTCAATCTCAAACTGCAATGATCATTAAAAACAATGAGTGCGTCTGGCGCAAGCAAACGTGCCTTGACTATCAACGATTCATTAAGTACCTGGCACTGGATCCATAATATGGGATTCTGACATGGAAAGAAAAGCTTTAGAGCTCATTCAAAAGTACGACGTTTACATATAAAAGACTTAAAAGGTGCGTACTTATCTAACAAGTAAGAGAAGGCTAAGTCCTTTGTGGTGATGTTGATAGTTTCATCCCCTGTATAAGCTAATTTTCCTATTTAGATACCACCTTTTCCAAATCACAGATAAATTAAGTCAACTTTAGTTAATGTGGTAATGATTTGTAGTGAGTGGCAGAAATTCCCCTGTAATTATGCATGAATTGATGTGTGATTTTCTAATGAGCTTAAGTGAAGAAATCATCATTTTGTGATAAATGCTTTATTTCTTAAAATGCTTGTAACACATTTCTAATAAATTTAATCAAGCAGCTCGCACTCATGTAACATTTACAATTATTAAGTGTGCAGTCTTTTACACTGCCTTATCGCTTCGGCTGATTGCTGTGTGTTAAAGTTTAGCATTTCATAAACATGGTTATAACAACCATTATGTTATTTTTGCTCAGAACCATGGATTATTTCAATTTGAAGTTAATTTACATTCTGTACAAGCTTTGTACCTCAAAGACAAAATTCTTTTGCCATTTACAAACAGACGTACGCATTAGGAAATGAAATTAACTGCTTATACCTTTCCGGACACACCATGTCCTTCAACATGTCATGTAAGGGACAGCAAAGTCTCACTATAGTAAGCTTATTACTGGATTCCAAATTTAAAAGAATTCCCAGAGTACAACTGCTTCATCCCACTGAAACATCCTTTATCAGCCACCCCCAATCCTGCCAACTCTGCTGCACTGAAAAGCAGTACATATTCAACCTGGTGGAAGAGCTGAATTTCTGTGGATGCTGGAGAGTCAGAAAACCTTCAAAGAAGGCACCTTATCCTATGGCCTCTTTGCTAGGAATTTTAGCTCAGAGCTTTCCTCCTATAGCAAGCTGATACAGGGAATAGATGACCTAAGGGGAGTCACAGTTCTAGAGATTTCTATGAGTTGCCTCATTTTTAAAGACTGGAAACCAGATACTTCCTCCAAGTCCGCACATTTAGGTGCTGGAACTTAGCCATCCCACCTGTAGCATATGGGTTAGCAACTTCCTAACAGGAGATCTGCCTGACCAAGGGGAGCCTCCAGCTCTGCTATGCTTCCTCACACTTCCTTCAACAATCTCTTATTTGAGCTTCTGAACAAAAAGGTAAAAGAGGAAACCTTTCTCAGCATTCCACATCTGTAACTATTTTTTTTTTTCATTTCTCACTACAAATGAAAACTTCATATTAAAAGAATATTAAACTTGAGATGTTGAAGGTGGCCATTTTGAAATGCTGAGTCAGTGTTAAGTGGTACCAGTAGTAAATCTCACACAAATTTCTTACACAAGTGCAGTCTGTAGAGCTAGAAAATGTATTTTCAAGAACCAAACATTAGCATCTCAAAAGACAAGGAAAGATCTAAAATTTCATATATGCATATACACAAATTTTTGTTTTGATGAAAGGGTGGTCTGATGCCATTTTCAATTGACATGAAGAGTATAGTCTAAAAATAAACCCATCCTGCTATCGCAGGAACAATAAGAAAGAGGCTTGGAATAACTACTTGAGCACTCTTGAGTACTCTGGAACACATAATTAATGCGTAAATATCAGCTAATACATTGATTTTGGTTTGAGTTTACTAACTTATCAGTGACCCCAAGTTCCAATGGTCTACATCCAAAAGGACTTTATTAGACATTCACATCCCTTAAAATACATAGAAGAATTGTAGCACAAGCATATCTTGACAAGTTTCTCTCTTAAGAACCTCTATACTATAGCTGTGAATAAATCCATCTAGATTATAATTTTTCTTTCTATCTTCCCACCTGTTCTCATGTGAGGTCAAAAAGGTGAATGACAGTGACAAACTGAAATCCTCTTCCTTGAGTAGGTATTCATTCCTCCCTCATCCTCATAGGCATTTTTCAAGTTTTTTCCCCCACTGGCATGAAGTTCAATCACAGAAGTCAGAATCAAGCTTCAGACTACTCTGTTCTGTCAACATGTTGTTGCCAAATTTTGTCCTCCCACAACCTCAATGTATTTCACAGCCTAATTCAGATCATTTAATCATCCTCCTTCAAATACCCAAACTCTTTCTCATCTCAGTTACACTCCCTGATTATTTCTTAAAGTTTTTATGTTACAATCAATAACACTGCCAAAGATTAAGAAAAACAAAAACAAAAACAAACAGAGAGAGAGAGAAAAGAAAAAAGAAGATACTGTGGTCATGTCAGGCTGGAATTTTCAAAGGAGGAAGATACTGAACTTCCACTGGATTTCAATGGGAGTTGAAGTTCCATTTGTTTTGTATGCCTCTGGATATCTCAGGTCTAACATACCAAATACATAGTGTGGGAAAGACAGAAGGAAGCAAAAGGTTTGAAAAATGCAGGTGAGTGGTTCTGCTCAGAAGATTAAAGTAACTGTCAGTTAACTTAAACGCTCAGGCTTCAGCAAAACCAAACATCTCCTGACCTGATTCACTTTAGAACTCAGTGCATAGTCTTAATTCCACTGCTTGCTCACAACAAAATACTAGAGTTTTGATTTAAAGTTAACAAAGCTTCAATTTATTGAACCTCAAATGTCAAAATTTGCATTATTTTCCTGCAGCTGTGTGTGCTATTCCAACTGGCTCACACTTAAATGTTACTAAAAAAGCCCATCAAAAACAAACAATATGGGTACTATTTTATTAAAAGCTGTTAAAATCTCACTTTTCTGTTGCAAAATTCTTCTGAATAAAGTTGCGTACATTCTTCCCTCCTCTGAAAGATTTATTTAATATTAAAAAGAAGTAATGCATTTGGAAGTAAGTGTGGACAGAGCATTGCAATTTTCCTTTCCAAGGAAGCAAATAAATATTCAATATTTTTTACTTAAATAAAAAACACACACTATACTTAAACGTTTTTAAATCCAGGCTAAGTCAGAGATTCTCTCTTAAAAACATTGTGTTTCATTCCTGTCTTCAAAAAGGTCCTATCTCTGGAATTGTTAAAATAGTACTTTTCTTTATCAGGATTTTTATTCTGTGTGAATCAAGAGGTAATATTTCTCTAATCTTGTGTCCTGTATATGCAATCAGTTACGACATTAGTGACCATTCCATATTTCAGTGTAAAAACCATTTTGAAAGGTAAAATACTCTAAAATCATCAGGAAATTGTAATATTAGCATTGTGCTTTCTCAGCCTATCCTCGCATTCTGTAGTAAAATGGAAACATTGCATTCATCTGATCTGTACCTCAGATTAATTCATCAATAATATTTTACAATTTTATCTGGCCATCAACATTTTATGAATGTTATTTGCACTTTCCACTGAGCTGTAAAAATAATGAACAATATAAATTCTAATTTTTGTGTTTCACTGAAGCACTGAATAGTCAAACTTAAGCCAAAACATCTCTACAATGAACAAAGAAAGATGCACAATAAGACCATTTTTAGAGACTACTGGTGAAGCTACATATTTTGTTATAAACTTAGATTAGTTTTGTAAGATGAAAACGAAATATGTTCTTCCTACTTTCTACCCAATCTGTACTGATACAGGTACATAATCTGTCAGGCAGTAAGATATACTTATGTACATTGTTTATTGTTTACCCAGTAACACTGGCTAACTAATTTTGGAATAGTGCTATTCATGATGGCCAGCAGATAGTAACAATAATAGACATTTCACTTGAGCAAAAATCCTTGCAAATTCTGCCAAAATAAGGAGAGCAAATTGAGGAGCAGTGCAGCCATGAAGTGTTCTCTAATTGACTGGCACCATCCCTGCAGTGAACACCCCTATAAACAGGTATAAGGCATAGACATTGCAGCACACAGCTGCTCTCTACAGCTCCAGCTCAAGAAAGTGTTCTGGTACATAACTAAATCAAACAAACTCTAAAATATATTTCAAAAGAGGCACCTTTCTCATCAGCTGTCTTGTCTGTATCGGCAGATTCAATTTTAACCATAAAGAGGACAAATAGATTAATACTAAAATATTTCAGCAGTAGGCATGACATAAACCCAAGTAAGTTTTAATATGTTGTTAGCATTACCTGTGGCAGTGAATGTTTTTATTTTAACTGGAAAATTTCACTTTATCTTGAACAATATTGGCATAAACAAAATGCATGGAATGGATGAAATTAACAGAAAACAGGTAGACTATCCCCAAACCTATTTCCAAGAGTGAGAGGACATTCTTTGGATGAGTTAGTTGACACTTCATATGAGTCAAAGCTCCTAAAAAGTTAGTGATATTAAAAGAATAGTAAATAGCACAGTTTACCCCCCCAAATTACAAACCTACTCAGCATCTGCCCATGATATTTAATTATTGGAACACACTGAAGATTAATGAGCACACTAAAATGTACCTACACCCCTGTTTCAGGGTCACTTATAGTCAAAATTATGGCATTAACTCACAGGCTCTGCATCCCAGGAACCAGCAAGCAGTGCCAAAGAATCTGTGTTAAGTTATAATTACAAGATTTCTGTTTTGCAATCCACTTCAGGGGCAGACACATGTGATCTCAACATGCCAGCTCTTTAGTATTAGATGGAAACAGGATGGGATCGCTAATTAAAACTGGCTAAATAATGAAAAATTTAAAATATTTTCTATTAACTACTCTCATTTTCCAGTGCACAATACCTGCTGTCTGCCCTAAAAAAAATCTACATGGTTTTGCAATTAAAGTTTCACTGAAAAAGTGGGAATATATTTCTAAGGAAATATACTTTCATGTACCAAAAAAAAATTTTAAAAAATATATATCAGAGTAGGTGCAGTCAAGCATCAGATGAAGTATGGCTTAGCTAGTTTTTTATACTTAAGTCTTGTTTTCGTCACATTACTTGCTCTATGTGAAATTTTAAATAAATGCCGAATTATAAGGGGAATGACTTCCCAGCCCTATGCAGTAATACAGAGAAGGCTGATGGCAGTAACATTTTTTTTTCCTTACATACTATAAAACCCTTGAGACGTTCCTATTAATAATCACTGACAAATGCAGAGAAAAAACACAAAAAATAAAGACCTGAGTAAAGTTTTAGGAAGAAGAGGACTTATCAGTTGTGGAATTCATCTGGGTATGACACAGGTTGCTGAAAGTCCTTGCTTCAGGGTTCTGGAGTATAAAATATTCATGGTGTATAATTTTGCATAATTTGTTTAGCTACTGAAGCATGATTTAGTTCCTTGCTGCACAGATACAAAGAAAAGAATGAAGGAAAGAATAAAATATTTGACCAAAACTAAAGATCTGTTAGTATTCTTTTGTGTGGTGTATGAAAACATCCATATGCACACAAACTAGTCTTCAGATATTACAAATAAAAAAGTGTGTATGGATATCAATACCAAACCGTGTTTGGTGTTAGATTCTAAAGCTTTTGTTCGTTTACTGAAGACACTGACTTACCCCAGCCACAAGCTGTACTCTCAGAAATATATCTGAGCTGAGCATAGACAAACTTCAGATCCAGAAAGGATCTTCTGTGTTTACCAGCTCTAGGCTACTTCCTACTTGCTCAAATGCTCTGTATACAAAGAAGAAACACAGCTATGAAGAACCCAAGTGATGTTGTGGATAGGGTATTCAAAGGTATTGGTATTTCAGCCTGATTTGTCTTTGAGCAAAATCTAATGCAAAAGGAACTCTGCCATTTAGAACACAAGCCACACACTTTGCCCTGGATTTGCAAAATCAAGCACAAATGCAGGGGTGCCCATCATAAATCCACATTCTCTTTCTGACAGTGTCTCTGCATCAAAGTCCCAGTGACTAGATTCAAAAGGACACCACAATGTAAGAGCAGGTGCTCCTTCCTCTTTAACCACTCTCGTTTGTTTTCACATTTTTACTCAGTTGCATAATTAAACCAACTAGTCTACACTGCCAGAGCCCACACTTAAAAATACAACAAAGAACAGACAGGGAAGGGAAAGAGTGACAATAAGGTAGTGAGAGTCCATATTAAATTTTCTTTTACTGAATTAGTGTGCTCTGCTTTCCAAAAATTGATTATTTGAAATAGTTACTTAAAAAGTGTAACTTTTTTCTATATATAGTCAAAAAGATTACTGACATCATTGCTGTGAATCAATCTGTTAATGGCTATTTCAACACATACATAGTATATACTAAGTAAACACATCTGAATAGAAAGTTATTAGAGGGACTTTTATAATAAATATTTTGAGAGACTGAATTTTCATTATTACAATACTATTACAACCATCTATATATAAATTGTAAGACAATTTACATTTTTATATAACAGTTACATTTCTCTTTTTTCCTCTTTTACTCCAAACACATTTCACTGGGAGTTTGGCCGATCAAGAGCTTTTGGATCAGGACACTACCAAATAAAATGTGGAAATAAAACTACAAACAATAACATGAATTACATCTTAAGGAAAAAGCGTCAAAAGTTGATCAGGGAGCTAGGCTCTCCATTTCTCTAAAACAATAGATCAAACAATAGATCAATAGATCATACAGAACATTTAACTACATGTAGACCTATCTTAGGTCTTATGAAACTCACTCAAAAAGATGAAACACAGATTGATGCATGTATTGCTCTGCTCTTTCACTTTAGCCACTGATTAGCCACAGAGACCACAGAGAGCTGCTCTTCCTTGTCACAACACAACAGAGCCCAACACTGGGGAAAAGAAAGGATTAAAATCCTCATGAAACAGGCTACATGCATTTGATTTTGAAAGATACTTTGTTGAATTCTGACACCATTTTGTACAGGAAATTACTTATGTATATTTATTTGCATCTAAGTTTCCTTATGTAAAGAACACAATTTCTGTCCACTATACCAGTTTCAGTGTAACTAGTATGTCATACTCTGTGAGGCCAGAGGAGGAGAAAAAAAATACCAATAACTGAAACATGTTTTGACCTTACTGGTGTGTAAAAAAATGTGAAACAAGAAACCATCTATTGAGTGCAACCCCAAATGAGCTTCTGCCCTGCTATTGCCAGAGGGAACATAATCTTTTCATGCAAAATTACTTTGCTACCATTTTTAATTCATGTAAAATTCAACAAGTATGTAAATCAGATAGGGGGGAAAGACAGAAAGAGTAAACACACAACAGAAATTCCTTAACGTTTTCTTCATAGTCTCTGAACAGCAGATCAAACTTGACCATTTCCAAGTAACTGCTTGTCAGTGCTGCCTTTGTACCTCAAGAAGCTCTGGGAGCAGGAATTAGTTGGGGTTGGTCCAGCAGCAGCAGCCTCTGCAGTGCCTGCATTTAGTGCACATTTGCGCAAGCGGAGAACGACAGCACATAACATAACAGTTATTTAAAGTCCTTTGGAAAATCATGTCACCATTGCTGAGTGTTTCCATACCTCAGGCTATATGAAGACAAGTTAAGCGTTGCAGATTCCAAACTCTACCATTTTGTTTTATTTCACTGTGATGGCCAGGCTGGGAGTCACCCAAGACAATGAACGTAGCCATAGCCCTTCTTCATGGTAAACATATAATTTCCCCAGTGATCCAGTAAGCAATAACAAGAAGTTATGTGTAGTACATATAGTGTTTCTATTCCCTTGGGTTTAATATGGCTCACAGTAAAATTGATTTTCTGGAATCTTGCAATAAACCTCATCAAAGTAAATGAAACCCACGCTGGTTTTTTATAAAGTGATTGGATTTGTTGTGATAAATTAACCCTCACCGTCAGAGAGACTCCCAATAATGCACTTGCTCAATTAAACTCCTCCAGATTTTAGATTTTAATTTTTCTATAGGACTGATTTAACTCACTCAAAGCTTCCAACTTAATGCTTTGCAGAAAGGATAGCAGCTGAAAACCATTCTCTCTCTTCTCAGACTAAATAGATCAACATGATTTATACTTGCTGAGGACTTGCTTGACACTATTCTCTAATCTATATTAAAAAAACCACTGATAGCTACTCATATGCTGTGGGAGTGATCAGTGGGAAAAAAAATTATTTTCTGTTTATTATGAGCTCCTAATCAAACACCAGGAACTGAGAAGGATTTAATCATTTTGAACTTTTGTACACATATGAAATTAACTTCCGTAAGAGATGCTAGGGCAAAATCCAATGGATATCCTGCAGAAACCTACAGAAGTCTGCCTCACACTGCAATACCCCTTCCCAATAGATGATGTTAATCTAAAAAAACCACCTAGACCTACCTAATATTTTGCCAGTATTTCAGTTATTCCACTGTTCAGCTGCCATTTCAGCAGAAGATAAAATGTGGAAAAAAAAAAAAAAAAAAAAAAAAAAAAAAAAAAAAAAAAAAAAAAAAAAAAAAAAAAAAAAAAATTAAAAAAAACCCNAAAAAAAAAAAAAAAAGACAGAAGGAAGATTTCAAAGTGACCTTCCTTAACATTCCTCAACAGCCTCTAGTGACTTCGTCAAATAAAAAAGTGTCTGATGTCTATTCACAGCTACTGGGCAATATATATGAAAACTATTTTTGTTGTCATATTTATCCTGCTTAAATGAAAAAATTATTCATTTAACCAGGAGTAAAACCTCTGAGATTTTTTTCTCATTTCCCAGACTGTCTGGGGAAAACATGCTGCAGTAAACAATCATGGCCTATTTTATTCCTACTTAAATGAATTATAATAATAATTACTAACAAAAACATCTGGCTTCTGCTCAGCACAGACAGCAAATTCTTTGACACATTTGCTTGCATTTCCCCTTCTTCTTAGGCTCCAGGCTGAGGGTCTCAGGCTTTTTTTAGACCAGCGTACATGCCAACTACACAGCATGCCTGATAGTGGAGAGACTCCTGATGACTATGAAATGCTTCCTCTGTTTTTTCTGCCTCCGGAAAATTATGCCTTTGTAATAATATCTTCTTTTTAGAGCATCTCCCTGCTTTTTATACAGATGACATTTGCATGTAAACAAGTTCTTGCTGTTTTCTTCAATACTAAAAAACAGCCAGGAAAAGTAATATTCCCTTTGACATAATAATGGCCTGTTACTCTAGAATGATCCTAATATCACTATTTAAGGTTTTGAATTAGAAAATGGGGCTATGTAAAAGCAATTTAACTTTCAATTTAATCAACATTTCTATTATACAGAGTGGTCTTATTTTTGTGAAAAAGAGGAAGAAAAATTCAAATCAACTAATCTATCAATATGAGACCTTGAACAGTACTAATATTAAGTACATTAACAGCACCAGATTTTGCATTTCTATAATTCCTTTTATCAGAGGTTCCGCAATTGTGGCTCCTTGAGCTGCTCTGCCTCCACTGAGCAATGCTGAAATGGAAAGGAGAGCTCAAACTCAACAGCAGCCATAGTCCAAGCAACACAGAAGCATGAAAAAGTAGGGGATGGGGAGAGGACCACATGAAGAGAAATACTACCTGCTATCATGATCTCTGCACACTTTTTCTCAATGTACAAGGGAATGTAAGGCCCCCCGAGAGTCTCAGTGGGTTTTAAGGGGTGATATGCATGAAGAAGCCTAGACAGGGCCCAAAAAAGGTTAAGAAACCATCAGACAAGAAAGAGCTTAACATATCACCTAGGAGCCATGACATTTAAAATGCAAATCCCAACTTTGGGGAGCCATTCAGCATCTCTGGCCAGTGGTGTTATGCAAAGCTTCTCAAAAGGAGCAGGAAGCTCTAGTGGGGGCACTGGCATTTACTTTCACAGACTGCAGCCCAGTCTGTTCTGAACAAACTCTGCATGCACCACTCTTTTTCCAAAAGAGTCTGCCTGGGCAGTTGCTGGCATTTCCCCTTCATTTAATGGCCACATTTCTCACCATTCATCTTCTCCAATCCCTTAGCCTGGGGAGGGACTTTTTCCCGAGCAGAGCAGGCGGGCAGGGTGCCCACAGCCATGGTGGGGGCACAGAGATGACTCTGCCCCTGGGCTGTTGAAGGCCCTGGCTGTTGCCCACGGCTGTCGCAGGGCTGCTCTGCACTGCAGGCTCAGTGCTGGTGGATACATTTCAGCTGCACAGCAGCCCTGAGCTCCCTCAGTACTACCACGTCAGGTCACCCCACCCTCATGTCCTTGCCAGAGGGACCCCTGTGCCAGAAGTACAAATGGGATTTGCCAGAGCTTGGCTTGCAAACAATTTATTAATATCAAACAATTTTTGGATGTCAAAGTGTTTGAAAAAGTAAATAAATACTAGTCTCATTTCATAAATGGAAATGAGAAGCACTGAGACACTCAATAATATGTAAGGAGCCAAGAGCAGAGTTCAGGGGTCTGGACCGCTTGGTCTGACTGCTCCTGCAATGCTCCCCTTTATGTTTTTCAAATAATTTATTTATAGAGGCCATTGGTCTGCTGGCCAATTCTTGCTGAGCTTGGTCATGTAAATATTTGGTTTGGGTTCCCCATGATCCTGCCCTGCAATCTATGCGGTGTCACTCACAAAAAACGGCTTAGTCCTATACACATTGATATAATCAGTATCATCTGTTTAAATGTCCCTGTTTGAACCACAGATGCTTTACCTTTCTTTCACCTAAATTTAAGTTAATCACAACTGCCCATGATATGTTAGATTTGAAAGTTAATAATTATTAGCTCAAGTTTATAAAATTCCTCTTACAGGAAAGAAGCAATTAAAATTAAGAATGTATTCACTTAATAATAAAAGGCCTACACTAACACATGGGTCAATATATTTAAATGCTTTCAGCAAATTACTATAAATCTTATTATAACATTATACATTCTTTATATCTTCTTTATAGCCTCCTGTGAACTTTCAAGGTTATTTCCTTGTCACTTTTTCAAATTTTATAACACTGAAAAGTTATCTCCAACCTGCCATTAAACATTTAAGAAACAAACAACCCATACCCTTCCAAACACAAAATTCTGCCAGAATTCTACCATGTAAGAACACTTTTAAACCCATGAAGGAAATACGAGAGAACTGTTATCTGTTATTTCTAATGTTACATGGACTTGAATATATTTACATCTTACAATATGTGATCAAGAAATGAGGTTCTTGTGATATTGTATTTTATGTGAATCTTTAACTGGAGAATAACCTCAGGTCCTGAGTATGAGCCAGCTGATTGATATCTAATTGAAGTTTTGTATTAATAGAAGAAGTATGAAATATTTTTCTATTTAAGAATATGCTAAGCGTATGAAAATCATAATTTTTTAAACTATGATTAATTTGATTCTATTCTGGTTAAAGACTCTAATCTGCAGGACATAGTAATACAAATAACCTCATGGATTCAACTGCATATGAGTGTGAAGGCTTTAGTATGAAATTATCTGTTCCAAGAAGAAATGAAAACCAAGTGGAAATAGCCTTCATGATCCTAAAAGAGAAATTAATAAGAGACAAACATGAACTTCAGAGGGAAGCCACTTAGCATTTATCCTTGCCAATACCAACCTCAGGTTGCTTCCATTTTCTAAAGGAAACAAAAAAAACCCCAAAATATTTTTAATTGTTGTTATGGAATATATCCATTTTACTAAGTTGTCTTTCACACAAACAGGACAAGGAGTCCTCTGTTGCATGGTTTGATTTTTCTACTGCATTTCATAGATACAATTCCAGTGGTATTGACTTAAAAAAAAAAAAAAAAAAAGAAAGGTAGTCATTTTATAGCATTTGCAGACACCTCAGAAATCCATTTCAGTGACTAAGCTTTGGGGTCAAAACCTGTACTCATGTATATATGTCAGTAACACCAGGTGCACCTGAGGGCACATTCAGTGTATTCAGTGCTTAGATGTGGCATCCTGGTCCATTCATCATCCATGTTATTGCATGGAGTGTACTTGTAAAAATACAAGGTTCCTCACAGCAGCTTGCAGACTTCATAAAGCTTCTACAGGAAGTTGTCATAGAGATGACAGGGAGGAGATAGAAGAAAATCCAGGAAGACAAAAACAAACAAACAAAATGTTCGTCTGGATGCAGATATTGGTATGCACAGACTAAAGCTGCAGTAACTTCACCTCTATTTCTGTTGCAATCTTGCATTCCCTTAGAAAGGATTACAGAACTAGGAACCCTAAGCTTCTGTGAGAGCTGGAGACAGCCACAGCATCCATGTGGTATGGCAGCAGGTGTTCCATCTCTACAAAGCACACAACAGAGAGTACAATACTAAGAAATTTTCAAAGACCTTCACTTTCTCATTCCAAGCCCATGATAAAATTAGATTAAATTAGTGGACATAAATATCCAATAGCAACAGACACTACTTTTTAATCATACAATAAATAAAAACCATTAAAGATGGAGGCCAGAGATGAGTCAAGCCCAACTGACCCAAATAAAGATTATTCCACTTGTAACTCGTTGTCTCTAAATAGCAATTCTTGAACCTCCACATTTTCTAATAATGCACTTCTGTACACAAAGCATGTTCTTCCTTACTGGCATCACCAGAGCACTCAGCATTGCTCAGTATTGAACTGCTTCTATTTATATGCCTAAACATTGATTTAGGAGCCTATTTTAAGCATCTCAGTCTGAAAAGGTTTCCATTTTCTCTGTAAGAAAGGACTGAAAGCAGCATTAGGGCACTGTCAAAATGTATAGCTTCAGTAGACTAGTGAGCCCCAGTAAAACTCTATCCAGATTCCCCCTCACTCACTCTCTATCTTCCCCTCTCCCTCCAAAGAGTTCCTTTGATTTCCAGATTCATGTGAAGCATTCAACATTTACCTCAAGAGCCCAGAACAGAAAAGTTAAGAGGCTGGCAGTGTAGGGACCGTCTCCTTCTCATGCACAGTGGTGAGCCAGGCTGAGTTCCAAGGTGCAGACTGCTGGTTTTGCTCTCTCTCTGGTCAGACATGGGCTGCCCCTTCTGATGAAGCTGAGGCTTCCCAGTTACACAAGCAAGGAGGACATAAAACTGCTTTGTGAGGAGCTGGGCTATGCAGGGAGGGGTGCTCTTTTCTTGTCCAAGGACTGGTTAATGCAATAGCCCTGAAGGCAAATTGCAAGTAGATACCTTAATAAGCCTTGGACATAGTACTTCCCGTGAGGAAATCTAGTGCAACATTTGGGGAAGAATTATGAAAGTGGGAAGTCAAACATATATATATATATCTTATTAAAAGTAGGAAAGTTTGGAATACAGACAGCAATACATGGATGTAGGGAAGTTCAGATAATGGAAAGGACAGTACAGTTTAACTGGAGTAAAGGTGGTGTAAGACAGCACAGCTGACTGTGCTGTAACAGACCAGTGGACTTCTAACTCAACTATAATGGAAGAAGGTTTCTCAGACCAAAAAAAAAAAAAAAGTAAGTTGAAAGTGACCTCAACTTCACTGGGAGGTGGAGGGAACATCTCTTTAAAAGCAGAGACTCAGGAAGGGAAGGGTTCCCTCAGTGAAAAAAATGTTCTTCTGTCCTCAGACAGGGGCAAGACAGAAAACCTGCCCCCAGAAGGGGCTTTGCTTCACGTGCTGAAGGAAAAGGCATCTCTGGGAATGCAGAACAAGTCCAGAGTTGCAATGCAGTGCCATCACTCTCAAGTGGAAAGAACCATATCCATCTGGAAGCAATGGTGAAGACAAACTCAAGCAATAAATGTCGTGGCTCATTTGTTACCAAACCCACAGCAGCACTCCCAAGCACCTATGACTGCAGCATGGGCCTGGTTCTCACCTACAGAGCAAGGGGATAATGGAAACATTAATCACACTGAAGAACACTAGGAACCCTATATTATCACCAGGTAACATGCATGAGCTTAAAAGAGCCTTCTCCTGATGTGATTACTGTGTGGAACAAGATTTTTAGTGACTTTCAGAGCATAACTCCTTCTTGAGATTCTCCCAATCTTTCAGAGAGAGTTGGCAGTACAAAGGGACAAGAAAATTGATTCAAGTGTCTTGCCAGGAGACACCTAGATGGACTAGGAAAATGGTGGTGCCTAATCAAAATTCAAATAATGAACCTGATTAATTAGTTTTTAAAATTCATTGTAAGTCTAATTCTAAAAACAATTTACTGGTTATTTTGAGAGAAGTCTGCCTGATTACCTTCTAGGGAAGATATCTGTACTTGAATCATGTGACAGACTAACTTTGAATTAGAAAATATCTTTAAATATTTAAATAGATCACAAATCTCCTCCCTGCAATTGCTCTGACAGATATTCCAGGAAATTTTCTCAAATGTCTGCAGCATGGAAGATACAAACTCTTTCCTCTCCCCTTCTCTTCCTTCATCTGTAATTTCAGCAGCTCCTGTCCAGACCAGGTAAGATAAACTGGACATTAGACTGTCCTATCTGGCATTCACTGTCCCAACTCATCACTGAATAAATCCTTTCTTTAGACCTGAATTTCCAGTAATCTTGTCAAGAAACCTTGTCTTATGCATGCCTCATTTTCTCCAACACTAATCTCCTACGTTACTGCTTTCTCTTCCTGTTTTTCCCCTTTACCTGTTATTCCTGTGCTTCCAGAGGGTACCTACACTTCCACTCATTTAGACACTTCAGCCTCCTACTTACACAATTTTTCCCACAATGTGTTTCCCAGACCCATCAAACCACCCTAGGCCTAGCACTCTTTTTTAACTCAGCTTTATGACCCGGCCTACAGCTCACCAGCTGCTCTGCCCCTCTAAAGCTGTCTTATTCCCAAGCATATAAACCAAATGTCTGCATTCTCCTCCTTCTCTTGGTATTTTATTGATGTCAGAGTAGGTCTCCATCTCCTGACATTATGTGAAAGCTCTTTACCAAGAGAGTAGTGAAGATCCAGATGAAGGTCAAAAAAATGTGTGACCCCTATCCTAAATGCAAATGCTCAAAGGAAACCGTGCCCAGCTTGATTCAGCACAGCCCAGCAAAATACTAAGGGGAAATAGTTGATGCCCTGAACAGAAAACACATCCACATTGATCTTGATTATGTCTAACACAGAAAGAGGTTAACAACTAACAGTATCTCTTACCATGGGATTCATTACAATGTCAAAAGAGCTGGCATTTCTGGGACAATGGATGTATTAGTGTGACACATCTTGCTACACAAAAAGGGAGGTGGATTGCCAGCACTAAAATGCAGGAGATCCTCTGCATTTTCAATACACTGAACAATACAGAGTCATGTTTTTTCACTTCTTACTGTGGGATTATCTACTTGAATCTCTAAGAATGAGAACATCTCCTGGAAAGAAGACTTTATCTGTCATCTTGGGAATTGACATAAACTGCCAATGAATTCATCTGTGTCTGCTAGAGCATGCTCAATCATCACAGGATCAGGATTTTACCTACATAAAAATAAACAAATACAAATAAAGCATCTACCTGAGCCTCCTGACTTGCCCTATCAAATCCAGATGAAGAAGTAGAGATACCAGTTTTCTTACTAATTTTTCCATTTCAGAAAATGTGGAAGACTGAAGATTGTAACTTATCAGAAGATACAGGACAGGAGGGAGGAGAAAGTAGAAGGATAACACAGCAATGAAATGTTGACAGTTTTCTATTTTTTGCCAATTGTTGCTAAAATGACAGACAGTGATTTTTATGAAATGTATAATTCACAGCAAAATTGCCTAGATAACCAAGTTAAAAATGCTTTGTCTTTCCTAACAACATTATGCAGCAATCAGTAAAACCCAAAGTACATAATACAAACTGAAAATGCAAGAAAACAAATCTTTTCTTTTCCCCTAAGTCAACAAATTTTCTGAGCCCAAATAAAATTCTTGGCTTTCTTTCAAACCTTCACAGCTTCTAATCAATAGTTTAGTCATACGATGAAAAATGAGGTATCCATATTCTTCACCACTGACATTTGCTAACTGTCTCCAAGGTCGCATTGATTGTCAGTTGTTCAGTTTACCCAACTTCTGTTTTGAGCCAAATAATATGATCTTTGTTTCATTAATATTTAATAGTAATTTAGATTGTGCCAGATGATCTTAAAGCTCATTTAAATCAGCTTGAAGATAATATTAAGCTTTCTTCTAGTATAATCTATTACCATAAATGATTGTGTCATCTGCATATAAATGGTGAGTTGAATATGATAATGAAGCGCAAAGATTATCAATATAGAATGACAAATGCATCTGACTTAAAATAAATCCTTCAGGGACCCATTATTTCTGTTTTTAGTGGTAAAAGATGCATTGTTTCACTTCAAGTATTCTACAGAAAACAAAGGATTTGGATCATAAGTGATAATATTTATCCTGTGTGAGAAAAGAAAATAAAATTTCCAAATTATACAATTCTCTTTTCCAAATTATAAGATTCTCTTTTTAAGTGTGGCAATTACAGACTGTATAAATCTGTATAGTTTATATGCTTTCATACATCAGCCTTTGATCAATTATTGGGGGTTTTTTGAAAGGGCAGTTACAACAAAGAATGTGTTTTTATTTAAACCTGGTTTAGTTCATGTTTGTTTTTCACTAGCGGGTCATTTAAATTAGTTCATTTCAATTACTGTTAAATGCCTTGCCTATTAAAGAAAAGTACCTGAATGCAGTTTACGGTAGGAAACCCAAAACTGTTTCCTCTAAAAACAACAGCTGTGAGGGCTGCAGGGAAACCCTGTTTGGCAATAAGGCTGCATTTAAAATAATTAAATTGTCAAATTCTCTAGACTCACAGGTTTAATCAAAACGAGTGGACAATTTCAGGGTCAAACGGAGCTATTACAACAGTGAGAAATACTAATAAATACATTAAAAATTGTTAAAAACAGTTGAAGAGAATGTAAGTGCATTTACCAGCAGGTATTGTCTAAGGCCATTATATAAAATAGTCAGGACATGATAATGAGTAAAATACAGCGAGGTGAAAGGGACTAGTGAAACTCAGAGTCAGTAAGAGCTGGAAGAACAGATATGTTAGATCCACAAGCCCTCTCTCTCGCTAGGCAGTCCAAATCTTCCCACTCAAAATTTCACGTGTTTTGATATCACAGTGACCTTAATATTTGTAAAATTTTACATATTTGAACTAATAATTTAGCTTGGATGGAAGTACTTATGGAAAAAGATCCATTTTGGTCTCCTAGCATTTCAGCTCAAAAGCTCTCCAGCATTTTTTCTGCTAGATTCATCTGTTGCAACAAATTGGTCATAAACAAATCTGGACTAGGAAGTGGAAGTTTTATTTATTCAAGAATAAATTCTGGGAAAGACTTGTAAATGGGATCATGGGAGTAAGAAATGTGGGAAGCAAGACCAAGTTACAGAAAAGAATGTAAATTAAACTAAGAGAACTGCTAAACCCAGAAAATTAATTCTGTGGTCTCTATGGAATCCAGTCCTCAAGCACATGGAAACAGTTTTGAGAGCGAACAGGATTTCTGGGGGTGTGCACCACACTGAGGGATGGTTTCTGGTCCTTGTGTGGACCAGAAAGGAATTTTCTTTTCCTTCCTTAGTCTATCATTTGCTTCTGGAAATTGGATGACACAAAAACCAGGATGTAAACAGACTGCAGCTGTGTTTCTAGTGATGCAAAATTCTCAGATGAATGGTGTCCTGCTCACACACAAAGGATTAAGCTATTCATCCGATTTAGGATCAGGAGGACATCTGTTCTCCAAGTCAGATTAGCAGGGATCAGAGGGGTTTTATTTGTCCTAACAGTAATTTAGAGCATGATCAGCTTCTTGGGATCATACAGAAGTTAATTTTATAAACATTTTGCTAGCGCACAGACCTGGAAGACTAGAAATACCCTCCACTCCTGCTTTCTGCATGTGACATGGCACAGGTGCATCTTTTAGATTTTTACTACAATTCTAAATTTCTTTTAAGTGTTGAGAATTATGATATCTGGTATTACATACAGGATGATTTATGGATGTTTCTGAACTAGTATCTACGGTATGTTTGTCTGCCAGAACAAGACAGGAAAGGTTCAGTTGCCCAGATGCTGCCTGCTGATTCTGCATTCCTACTCACCTACGCATACGTACATCGAGTGCAGTGTGCTCAAATAAACTCCTTGTTATGCCAGAGATGTCCAAGGTACAGGAAGCAATATCAAGCCACCTTTATAAATCAAATCCTACCGGAAAACCTCCCACATGTACACCCCATAAATTATAAGGCTATGTACATGTCAACTAACTGTAACACTATTGTATAGCAGATATAAAAGCACGAGCACAGACAGATTGTTCTCTTTGTAGGGGACAAAGTGTGCACAATCCAATGTAGAAAGATGTTTTTTCAGTCTGTATCACTTTTTTTGTACCAATTTTTTTTGATTGAAAATTTGAATGCAGCTCAACATCAACTGGAGCACAAAGCAGTGTGAAAATGATGAATGATTATTGGAAGCATTCTTATAAAGTGGAGCTATTTATTCTTTGACTTAGATTTGGCATTAATGATTGATTTTTAGTCTTTTTAGCATGTAGAGTTAGAGCATTTTCCTTCATTCAGGTTGTTCCCTTAAGAATCATCTAGAACACTGGTGATAACTTCGAGGAAAAAAGTCACCAAACAAAACAACTAGAATTTGTTTAAGCTCATCATGTGAAAGATTTTGATGGTAAGAACTTCAGAAAGGTCAAACCTTAAATTAGTAAATTTATCTTTCAAATTTAAAAAATTTCACTCCTGAAATTATAATATTAGCTCTTAAAAGAGAAAATATAACCAAGCAAGCTTTTCTTTTGTAGGTTTCAAGCTCAAATCCAGACTACCTGGGTAGATACTAAAATTGTTGTCATCTCATGGATACCTAGTGTCTCCCTAAATTAGTTCAGTAAATCTCACCTCAAACTCACCACAATCCTTTGTAGTAAAATGACAGGATGTACAGGCAACAAAAAACCCACACGGATCCTGAAAGTCCACACTACTTACTAACCATCTGTTAGTAAGAAGGAAGGACTGTTAAGATTCTTTGGGAGTTGGTAAGCATATCTCCACCACACAGTTAGTCCAGGCTCGTGCTCAAGCACCTGTAATCCACAAAGGTAACCCAGTGACACAAGTTATAAGCAATTTATAAGTCCAGACTGACTTTTACAGGCTGAAACTTAGTGTCACAGCTGTACCTCAGACGTAACATACAATGAGAATGAAAGGGGAGCTGGAGAGGATTAGGAGGGGAAACACTTCAGTGTCCTTGATCTTCCCACCCCATCTCCTGCAATACTTAAGGGATGAGGTGACAAAAAATACATACAAGACAGATAGATTTCTATCGGATAGGTAAGAGAAAAGCAACTTTTTCTAACTGCTACGACCATCACAGCCAGCCGTGAGGGAAGGATGGTTTTAGTAGTTGTGTTTTCTGTAGCACCAATAACTACAACCAAGAAGTCAAGGAGGTCAGAGGAGACAGTATTTCATTAATCAAGGTGAATAAAGAGGAGGACTTGAACAAAAGTTGCAGTTCTCTGAACAACATGAAAAAGCCTGATTCTCATGGTAGTGGTCTGGAGACACATTAAAATTCAGAGCCAATCTAGATGGCAAAGACAGGAAAAAGGACGAGCTGGAGGCAATTTGCAGGCTACAAAAGCTCCAGTGACCAAAGGTTAGGGGTTCTGGGACAGTCTACTGATCTGTCCATCAATGTACAGCTTCTATAATCCTCTGAGTATCTTTTGTACTTTGATACTTGGCAAATCATTATGGATTAGAACTACTTTGTGAGGAAAAACTTGACCATGGTGAAGAGGGCAAAGCTGGGCCATCAGCTGAAATGGCCTTAGTCTAACAGGCCACAGCTTTAGTCACTGACCTCTAGTGATCACCTGGCAGCACTCTGAAGAGTCAGAACTCACAGCATTTCAGAAAAAGTAAGAAAAATATTTTGGTAAATTGGTTTAAACAAAAGTGTGTACTACAAAGGGTTTGACACTTACAGGTGCAACAGACTCCCCAAAGAGAAGTGAAGGCAGAAGTTCAGCAGGTTAGAGCCTGGTGCTAGAAATGACAAGACTGTGGATTCAATCCCTCTGTGGGCCATTTATTTAAGAGTTGAACTTGATAATCCTTGTGGGTCCCTTCCAACTCAGAATATTCTGTGATTTTGTGACACTCTGGACTCTCTGAAAACACTGTCCAGCACCTAGAAGACCTTCAGGAAAGGAAAGAATATCAAGGAAAGTTTTCTTTTTTCCAAGTGAGTATTACTACTCATATGTCAGCAACTCTCATGCTCTCTCTCTGTGACACAGATCTATTTGTCTTGCACCTCTCTGAGCAGAGCTGAATAGAAAGCAGTCATCATCAGTGCCCTTTTCCCTCCATTTCCCAGAGGAGAGTGCTTGCAGAGGTGAAATTAGGGATGGTGCTTGAATGCTGCCAAAGCTCAGTTTTACTTTAGAAACAAAGAGGCTCATCTGGGGCTGGGCCTAATACAACTGAGAAAGAAAAAGGGACAAAGATCTACAGAAAAAACACCTAAAGTCTAGTCCGACTGCTACAAAAACACACCTCTACCTCGCAAAACAGGGGCATGAAGGAAAGGCTTCAGTGGCTTAAATTTAAGTGGCTGCTAAATAAAATGCAGATAGTATCACTGAAAGAAGGCAAAATGCGTTCTTGAACCTCCATTGACTTACTCTATTCCAAATTATCTACAACAGGTGGCAGAGTCTAGATGCAATGTATTTTGTACCTTGCAACAGCTGTGAAGAGGATCCTGACTGAAATGTTAAAGAGATACTGCTTGTTGCAACTGTCTCACATGACCAAGAGCAGTTCCAGAATTCAAAATATTTCCTTGTTCTGAAGTTAAATTGGGCTACTGTGACATTCATTCTGCAATTTAATACTCAAAGGCTATTAGAGACAAACAGATAGAAAGGAATGGGAGTAGAAATCTGCAACATTTTCCACATTTTGATAGGTTTTTATACGATATTAGTACAAGACCAGGTAAAGTGCTTTTTAATATTTCAGACTTCAGGGGTCAGCTTTTTAGCTAGTGCAAGGTGGTGTAGTTTTGTTGACTTCAGCTATGATTATTGACATTAGTCAACAGTCGCTATACACACCCTGTGTAGTCCCATACTTACAGCTTCATCCAAACCAAATTATAATGGCCAAATCAGAAATCTAACTAAAACTTCTGTTGACTTCCAAAGTTGAAGCCAAAACAGCTGAGTAACACCAGCTAGAGTATCTAAAACTACAGGGTTTTTTCTCTAAATAATCAGGGGAAATCAAAAGGAGGAAGCAAGTTAATGAATGAATGATTGAATCAGTGAGCTTCATTTAGAGGCCTTCACAGAACCATCTCTTATTGTGCAACTTGAACATATATTTTCTCAGATTAATACTGAAGGCCATCCACAGAAATGCACTAGTTTATTATCGTCATCAGAAAAAAATGCACCATATATGGCATCTTAGAGAAGACCATAAATACACATTACAGTAACTCCCTTCTTTGTCTATATAAAACTCTTCCAAATGCAAGTTCCCAGAACCATAAGAGCTCAGGGGTTTTGTGTTGTCTTTTTTTGTGTGTGCTTGTGTGTGTTAAATAAGCATTCTAAATCTGTTTTTTGTTATTGGCAATGAAATTGTAAGAATCAATACATACTTTCAAGAATATAAAGTTAATTTAAAATACAGGACTATGTGTATATATAACAGTTTATCTGCCTTCTATATTATAAATAAGTCTGGGCAACTGTCCTAATACCCATTAATGTTAAATATAACTGTTTTCAGAGATTAAACATCCTACAACTTGATAAATTAAAGCACTTTGTGTATATATAAGATGCATGATATCATGTTATGTGCATAAAAGATCAATGGATGCTTCTATATTAAATATAATTTTGAAGACAATTATAATTCATAATTTAATTTAATCCACCTTAAATTGGAAATGTTTATTCACTACCCAGAAATCAATCTCTTTAAAAAATGTGTGGATTCACATTTTGCTTCTACCATCACTTATTTTCCTACTTCATCCTAATATTGAAATAAATAGATTTTAGAAAGCCTTACAGGCAAAAATAAATATACAGATATATCAAGCTATGTATATTTTATGTACATAGCTTCCATCTGTATATACATTTACTATTTCTTTATTGATAGAGCATTTTTATCCTTCAAAAAGGTACTTAAATTTTCCTCACCAAAAAATCAGCAAAAGTAAAGGAAACCACTGAAATTGAGTCTTGTCAGCTGTAACGCAGTGACAGTTAGAGAATCAGTGGTAAACAAGGAAAGATTACATTGTGGCCACATGAAACTCAACTCTAATAAGTTTGAAGCAGACTCCCTGAAATCATAGGAACTGCCAGTAACATCTGTTGGTTATGTCTCCATTTGATTTAAATAATGTGCTTGTTAGCACATTTCCCTTCAGCCTATGTTGTACAGGCATCTTTAGACTTCCAGCAAACATCAGCACACAGCCAGGGGGACTCCTAAGCTTCAGCTCACAGCCTGTGGAACACACATGGTCTGCACAGGTGCCTGGACCCCCATTAAGAGCATTTCAGTCTGCCATGGAACTGGTGCCTGTCCTTGGCAGGGCCTGCTCTCTTCACTTCCAAGGGATGCCAACACAGCAGTTCTGACACCACTGTCTTTTTATGCTGACATAAAAACCTGGACCTGACTTGTGGTCTATTCACAAACACTTTGCTCAGGTACCCCCTCCCGGGGAGAGAGGTCCGTGGTCTCCCAGTCACCACACCGCCTGTTCACAAGGTCAAGGCCCACAACACAGCTGCAAGAGAACAACACCTTGGCCATTTTCAGTTTGTAACAAAAGCGGAAACAGAACAGTGGTCATGGCAGATGACAGGTTAAAGATTATTTGTTCTGATCCTATGTACTTCTACTTTATATTCAATATGGTCCAGTTAACAAACCACTTGAAGAATCTTGATGTGCAAACGGCCTTCAAGTACTTAAACAAGTACTTGCCCTTTTCCAAACAAACTCCTCACTGACAAGGTCCCCTCACCTCTGCAGCAAAGCAGGATCAATTTCAAAATCTGTGAAACACCACTTTGAAGAGACCTTTAAAGTAGCCTTGTTGATTTATTGGTTGGACTCAGATCTCAAAGTTCCTCCATTTAGTAAGCTTTTCTTCAAAGTATTTCTGCTGCATTCACTGAATTATTTCATTTATGTGTTTAGATAAACTATTAAAATACCAGAGAAAACATACAGAAGTTCCATTAAAACGACACATCAGATTCAATCTTAATGTCTATGAATAACCTCTAACATTTTATCAGTAGTGAACCATTAGTTTCACACTTATGCTACCATTCAAAAAGTCTTAACAGTACCCAGACATTCCACAAATCCCTCAAACTACACATGGGATCAGACCAAATTAACTCTTTCCCACAGATCATCAGATCAGCTCTCTCCATTTTGTAGCTTCCAAGACATGCAGCTTTCCCTGTGGACAAGGCTGGCCTCTCCATTCTGCTGCTTGCAACAAGAGTTTCACCATAGCAGGGTGCTTTGGGAAGCAGGCTGCAGAGGTGCTGTGGCCACCTCAGCTGTGTCACTTGAACATTTGACCTGACCCAAATTAAGGGCCCCATCCTCATGTAGGATCCTTTCACATATTCCCTGTATATATGTTACTGAAAAGTGAGTAATACAGAGCTCTTCTTGCACCAGCAATAAGGAATTCTCAGGGGAATTGAGAATCCTTGAGCCTACAGGTCTTTTTTCCAATATAATTTACTGAATGCTGAAAGCTGGCTACCCTAGAAGGTGACTGTGCTCAGCATCTTGAACCTTCAGAACCTCCAGCCATAAAATGAGAATAAAACTATTTCCCTAATTCATGGGGACGTGAAAATCAAAACTGCAAGGCATCCAATTTACAAGGTAAAAGGGATAATAAACATTCTATAGAGGGCTGCATGAAAAAATAATTGTAAAATAATTTTATTTGACAAATAAAAGATTTTGGTTTAGACCTCCCTGGCTACTCACAAATGTTCACTGAAAAAAGTGTAAAATGGAAAGCCAGGAACCCCAAAGTTTTAACAGGCCTAATTTGGACTTTTACTCCCCTAGCTGGGGAGCCCATTTAGGATGCTGCTTGATCTTACGTACAGTAAAATGTAGACTACAGGACAGTAAGTGGAACTACAGATTAGAGCATCAGCTTCTGAATTCTCTTTTGTTAAGTGGGTTGAAATGTGAACTTTATTGTTAGGTGGTTTTAAGGTGGGTTTTTCTGTGTCTAATTTCTGAACTATTACGCACATGTATATTTCTCTAAAACTGTCAGGTAACTTGGTTCACTTGTGGAACTGAAATGTAACCTTTAATTTTACAGCCTATACTTTAGAAAATTATGTCTTTGAGTGGCTGAGACTTTTGGATGGTGGGAGTGGTACGCTAACCACATAAGAAGTGGAATACCACAAGAGAATTCTTTGTGCTGTGAATAATGAGTCAGGAATACAGTTATGAAAAGCATTTAACTCACTCTTTCATCAACATGCAGACTCTTTCCTAAAGCTATTCTCATCTTCTGCAGCCACTGGTAAAATGCATAGACATAAACTCAGATTCAGTATAAACAAATGAAATGTAAATGTCAGTGTGGTTGTAGCCCTAGAGCTGATTTTGCCACAGGATTAGGCTGAATGTAAATAAGAGGGAAAGTACAGCACTTTGAAAGAAACATATCCATTTAAATGAAATAAGGCTACTTATTTTACCTCACAAATCATGAATAATCCAAATAAGATTATCTGGCTTTCTGGGAAACAAGCCCTGAAGAGCAATGAGTACTTGCCTTTTGTGACACTTGAAAATCTTTGGACAAATTCGCAGCCCACTATTTGCAACCCATCCCAAGAACAGCCCACTGCTGAGCTCTCGCTGCCTGCCCCTCTGGTGTCTGGTTTACCTTGCTAAACAGAGCATCCCCAGAAGCAGATCTCCCTGGGAGCACAGGCAAGTAGATACAGGATGACTGCCAGCTTCCTACGCTCTAGGGATACTTAATCCAGTCTTGGTAAGCATGTACATAGACACTCTCCCCCTCCCCAGACACCACACCCTGGAACAGCTGAAAGAACAGGCCTTAACTCTGCTGTAACTTGTCCAGCATGTTCGGTTTTGTAGCCTCCATTTGACTCAAACCAGGTTTAGTTCTGATTAAACCTGTCACAGCTGGTTTGCCTCCCTAAACAAGACAAAAAAATTACTGAAGCACCTCATTGGTGTTTTCCAAAACTTCAAAGACAACCTTGAACAAGCAGGACAAGTTCACACAACTATAAGTATTCTTGCATTAATATAATCTTTCTATATTCAGGAATAAAATATATAAGAACCATTATTTATAGTATGTGGTGGTGCTAGATTTTTTTAAATCACAGAAAACTTTGTTCTTAATGGCATGGTTTCCTTGAAATCAGCATAAGCACTCTTTTCTGGGCTAAGTAAGAGCCTGTAAAAATCTCCTTTTAGGTTTGGGTCTCAGTTCTTTAGGAATTTTTATTTGTGATTCTTGAAATATCTTTCAGCCTGATCCTTTTTCCTAGAATCTTTTCTGGGAAATATACACATAGATAGTTTTCCAATTAGACTGTTATAATTTTATTATTACATACTGAACATAATACTGTCCAAAATACAGTTTTTTGGGGCGATGTGGTTACAGATGGACATTCTGGGCCATGGATTGGTCTAGCTTGCTTTGACCCACTGATGACAGACCAGGCACACCTCAGTCCCTTTCACAGGTTGACAGTGCAAAGATGGCCTTTGAACAGAAGCTTCTGCAGCATCAGATGAAATAAGACTTGTGATTATTTCTAAAGCACTTATTTTATATAAGATGTTATAAATATTAATAATATTTATATTTAAATAGCTAAGGTTCTAAATTACAAGATATCCATCTGATCAGTGTATATACTGTGTAACTTCACACAGCAATAGGAGGGATGTGTTCTGAGCACATGGAAACCACAATTAGAGCTTAACATTGCAATATCCATATTGAAGCCTATGACACTTAGCAGACAACACACTACCAGGACCTGACATGTCTGACACTGGTAATATTGAGCCATCAGCATCAACAGAACAATATCTTTCTTGTTTGATATTGTTTTAAGGCAAGAGTATGACAATTGTACAAGGAGAAGCACGCAACAAAAAGAAGGCTCAGTGCAAGCACCAGAGTGAGACAGTGGCTGACAAGACCTATGAGGCTGAAGGAACTGCTGGCGCTGGGGGTGGACCTGCAGTACCCATCTTTCTTCTCTTGGTCTGAGGCAGCACTGGACACAAATGAACAAACACAGACCTGCCCAGCAGGCAATAATAAAATAAGGAGTGAGATCAAATCAAAGAAAGAATGCAGACATTTTATCCCATTCCCCTAAGCACTTGATTGTTAAAGCTGCTGTGATTGCCTTAGGCAAAGTTTGACCCACTGACTGTCCTGAAATCAAATACGGCGGTACATTTTTGAAAAGTACAACCTCTATCCACACATCTCAGACATTTTTCAGGGACATTTAGTTCAAGTAAACTGCCATGAAATAAGCACAATTACATTTTCTCCTCCTACATTACCCTGCAACTCAGTTACATTCTGGTTTAAACTTTTGACTGACTTAAGTTTTATGCTGGTTGTTCATTTTATAATCCAGTTGTTATATGTTTCATTCTCTTTACTTATTTCCTTTTGCAATCATCCTAAGATAGGGACTAATTATTTTAATAGCTCTCATTACAACATGTTGGTGCATTAGCTTTTCTTTTTTAAATGGAATTACACTTATACAACCTCTTTATTTTTTTTTATTCTCACTAAACCACAAGCAAAATAGCATATTCTCTTATGAGTTATAGAAATAAACCGTGCTTTTAGCAAACTTTTCAACAACAAATCAGGAGAATGGGAGTGAGCATGATCATAAGGTTGGAAAGACTCATGCCCAAGGAATTAAAAGGATAAAAATACTGCAATATCAGTGCATCTAAGTACGCTAAGTAGGCTCTAAAATTAACAAATGCTTTTAAACAGAACCACCCTAAAATGACTTTATCAAATATACAAGTTTGAGAAGGATGTGTGGATACACCTTATGATAACAGTAAATGTTAAAAGGCAAAATAAAATAACCCATGTGTGTATACATACACATCTGCATGTATAATCATCTAAATTCCTCCTCTCCAAAGTGAGCAATTTTGATGATCAAACAGGTTTTCCCTTACCCACATCTTTGCTGCTTGAACAACCCTGATTATAATTAGTCCCTTATGCAAATGGCCTTGGGAGGAGAAGCGTCTTGGAAACGGGAAGGAAGTTCCTTGAGAAAATATCAAGAGATAAAGAGAGGTGTCCAGATTCTTGGACACAACAGATACTTGCACTGCTGGCAGAGCTTACAGACCTCCTCTGTCATGTGGATCCATTTGTTTATGCCTGTGCCTGCATCTGTCACAGACAGGCACCTCTGGTTCAGAGAAAAAAGGTTCAGAGGTTGCCTTGTCAACCCCGCCCCCACATTTGCTCACCCTCTTGAAGGCAAACAAACCAACCCAATGCAGACTCAAGGAGGAATGCAGATTGGTAGGGACCCCTGGAAGTCTCTGCTCAGGCCCCTGCTCAAAGTAGGGCTACCTCAAAATGGTACAGGACCTTTTCCCATGAAGTCTTGAGGGTCTCCAGGGATGGATTTTCTGCAGCCTCGGATTTTCTGCAACAGCCTGACTCAGGGCTTATCCACCCTCTTTGGGAAACTTTTTTTTCCCCAATGCCCAGACAGCTCTGCCCTTGCTCCAGCTTGTTGGCTCCTGTCCTTTTCCTCTCTGCACCTCTGAGAAGAGTCTGTCTTCTCTGTGGCTCCTGCCAGCTATTTGAAGGGAAAAATTCCATTCCTCCTGCCTGCTCTTTTCCTATGCCACACCACTCTTGGGCCCTGCTGTGGATTTTCTCCAGGCTGTCAAGATTAGTCTTGTTCCAGGAGGTCCCAGATGTGGACACACAGAGCTCCAGATGAAGCCTCACGAGCTGTTGAGCCCAGGGCTGCCATCCTTTCCATGTGCTTGACAGCCACACTCGTGCTCAGGACGTGGTTGGCCTCCAGCACAGCATGGATCCTCTCCTGACTCTGTTCTCCCTGTCACCTGCTGGGCCCCAGCCCCATCCCTGCAGTGCTGGCCCTGGCCTGCAGCCCCAGCTGTGCCTGGAGCATCCTGGGCTTCCCAGCAGGTGACCCCTGCAGCCGGCAGGGCCTTCCCAGTGTCAGGGAGGGAGCAGTGCCAGGAGTCCCTCTGCAGGGCTGAGGCCTTCCAGCAGCCACCAGCTCCCTCCAAGTCGGTGTCACCTGAGAAGCTCCTCAGGGCAGGTTCTTTTGTGCTGTTGATCAGCTTGTTGCTGCAGATGTGAAGCAATGACAGCCCCAGAAGTGACTCATGCCAGGAATGCCAGGCATAGTGAGCCTGCAGCTAAAGTATGATGGTACTGCTGGAATTTTAAGCCTGATACTTCAGCCGGTTTTTTTGCCCATTTTGTAATTCTGTAATTCATATTTCCTAAATTTGACTACAGGGATACTACAAAAGACAGTGCTGAAAGCCTTGCTAAAATAAATCCGCTCTTCTTCCCTCATTAACAGAGCCAGTCTTTTCAACACACTAAGCTTTCATGTTGATCACCTTCAGTTTGTCCTGCACTGTTTCCAGCCCCCTTCTTATCCTCCACATGCCTGGAAATAGCGTCTATGTCAAAATTTTCAGGGCTTAGGGGATGTATGACTGTCCAACCTGTAGGTTTCCTGATGTCTTTTTTTGAAAAAGAGTGCACCATTTCATTCTTTCCAGTCAACAGAAATCTCCCCAGATTGCCATATTCTGTTAAGAACTTAGCTTTACAATGTCATGTGCCAGCTTCATCAGCATCCTTAGATGCAATCTGTGTTATCTGATGGATTTTATACATCCAATGTACTTAACATAGTCCTTAACTTGGTCTTTTCCTACCATAAACACTCTTCCCTAAAATCTCCATTGTTAGGTGCAATCTAGAGATCTGGGAGGCCTATACATACCGAACTGCTGTAAATACACACTCACATACACTACATGCAGAGTACTCAATCAAATGACAACTATATATATATAAACCTGCCTACCTGTCAGTGGTAGCATACTAGCCAATTAAATACAGCAGGAGACTTAATTAAAATTGCTTACAGTACATGAGAGTACTTTACCAGTACAAGGATACTGGCCTAAGGAGTACTGTCCATTTGAAAACATAAAGATATGCCCACAACCCATCTGACACCAAATGATTTTATATTCAGCTACTAATAAATGCAACATGGTATTTCATAGGGGGCACTGCTAATAGTGAATACTTGCAATAAACTTATTGTCCAGTCTGTGCATCTCACACTGAGGAAATGAAACCAGATTTGGGCATCCACCAGTACAAATTTCAGTTTGGATTCTGTGCCTTTTTCTTGTTTTCCAGACTCTGTTATCCTGCACGTGTGCTGTGTGTGAAGCATATTGACACTCTCTGTCTTGATGCAGCTGGCACCCCACATCAATTCCTGCATGCCCAACTTGAAAGCACTTGAAAGGAAAACCACAGGGCAGATGATATGGTTGGCTCTCAAGTCTGCTGGATTTTGGCTGAACCAGCATAGCTTCATCCCAGCAGAGTTCCTTTATCTTGTATCTCTTCTCTAAAAACCATGGACATTTGCTAATATCCTGCGTACTAATTTGATTTTCCAGTAGCTATCACAACATCAACATCATAATTAAAAACATAATTTCCTCAGAAGCACTCTGAACTTTGAAAGCAGCCTTTTTTTTAATTCCTACAGTTTAGTCCAATCTACCTCCAACACTCAACTTCCTTTTGATCCTCCCCTGCAAAGAAGGCCAGAGTAGCATTACTGCATGTTGGTGATTCTGACCAGGAACTGAAAACACAATCTGCACTCAGACTTTATCTGGCTTTTGTTCTAGTTCCTCACAGGCTAGTTTGGATTAAGGCACAGCCCACTACACATACAGAAAGATTAAAAGATTCCCAGGTTTTGTACATCTTAGCCAAAAAAGCAAACAACCACCACTCACTGCTGGAGTGACGGCTCTATTGAAGATGTGGTTTTCAGCACCAATTCTGCAAACAAACTCTGTGGCAGTCAAATATCTCCTGCTAAAAGCAGTTGATGAGCTTACGCTGTTGCTATCCCTTACATGCAGCAGCTCTGACGTGGGTGTGCGAAGTAAAGCCCTGTTTTCCACCACCAAGTGGGACAGACTCCCATACGTCTGATGTGTAAAGACAATAATATCCTGCCCTATCTCAACACCAAGTATAGCAGTGGTAACAGCACTTCTGAAGTCTGCTCTCCAGAGAGCTCCTCTTTAGATGCCAAGGTATGGTAAAGTCCTCTGCCTGAAGCTTCATGTCAGTTCACAGTATTAATGAAGCCATTAGGGATTTTCATTTTAGAGAATGCTTTATGATTTTGATACCTGGTCAGCTTCTAATCAGGTAAATCTAATGTGAAGAAAAATTTAAAAAGTTATTCTCTCTCATGGTTTATTTTGTCTGCATGTGGTCATGCAGGGTAGTCTTACCTTTACTTAAATGCTAATAAAAAGAGACAGTTCCACATTATGAATATCTCCTCATTCTTCACGCACAGCCAACATTTTTACATATTCATAGCCAACTTGAAGGCAAACATAAGGACCTGGCTACTAACATTTTTCACTAAGAGATGAGTGAGCATCCTTCTCCCCTTAGTATTAAGTTTTGGCATGATTTAAAGGACTCTGAGTTAAGATGAACCATTTGTCACGACTGTGTCACTACAGGAGAAAAACCTGCTTGTTACACTGAAATACCTAATGGCACTTTTCATTAATATTGAGTTCTTTGTACTCACTTCTCTCTGGTTCTGGCAGCAATCCCCTATGACCACTGGATAAGGTTTCATTATGATACTTATCCTTGAGAAGCACTTTCATTTGCCATAGAAATGACTGGAAAGATAATGTTGCCGTTCTGCAGTCAGCTCTTCTCTCCCATCCCCTTCCTACTCCTTTTATTTAATTTAAGGAAAACAATAAGAGAGACTTAACTCCACTTCTTTCTCTCTCTTTCAGATATGTTGAAAATAAGATAAAAACCTGTCAGGTCTGTCACTGAAATTTCAGTTTATTTATTATGGAATAACATTGTTTTTCCAAGGGAGCATGCTATTCAGCTTTTCCTCTCATCATTATATACTAAGAGGGAGGGATGATTACTTGATTTTGATCAATAAATTCTTATATGCCAATAAATGTGAAAATTTCAGGACAACAATTTGTAAACAACCTACTGATTGGCTTATTTTTCCCCTATAAGAACCTCTGTGCACTACTGCCATTGCTGATCAGAGAAATTTCAAGAAGAGATAATAAAGAATCCTGACAACCTTTTGGACATCTCTTCTTTCCTCCCCCCACCCCACATCTCTTTTGCCTTTTTCTGTCTAAAAAAAGTGTTCTCTTTCCCTAGGCTGTATTTTACATTCTGCTTTTTGTTTTCTTATCTGCCCCTTATTCTTCGTCCTCCTCCCCCACAAGAGCTTGGGGGCCTTCCTCCCTCCCTCACTGTGAATACCATTACCCTAGGGACATCAGGAATTTTTTCAGATGTAAACAAAAGCATAAATCCCTTTGCTTGTCTTTACGTACTTTATTCTCTTCTCTTCTCTATTTCCCTTCCCTCTACTTCATAAGTACTTTTGTATGTTTAGTCACCTGCAGAGATTGAGGGTGGAAGACATGAAATCAGAAGCAAACAAAACCTCTGCTTGCTTCAGCTTAGTCATTAATAGCACCATTAGCTTATTGAACTCCAGGATATATCATGTCACAGTTCATGATTCAAGGTCTCTCAATTGCTCTTGCATTGTTTATATCCTGAGTCAGAGTCTTTCAGATAATTTAGGCTTAATCACTCTTCTGCAACAACAGTCTTACGGGTTCCATTTAATCAAATCTATCAGTTATGCTCTGAGACATCTTGAGGTTTCAGAGGAATCACCAGACACTGCCTTAGCATTTATTTACTCACAGGAGTAAAAATGTTCTTTGTGCTTCAGCTTAGTGAAAATGCTAAATGACAAGGAAGCTGAGTGAACCGAGGTATCTGTATCTGTTATGTCAGTGTGGGAACAGGGAGCTCGACCAGAGAGCAGAAATATTGGAATGAGGAAAGAACCCTGACCTCCAACAGCAGCCATGAACCAACCACTCTGAGTTAGTGCACACATTTTGTTTGGCTTTCTTCTGTGACTGGACTGATCCAAACAGAAAACCAAATACTCATTAAAACTGTAAACAACAGAAAAAAAGATCCTTATTTCAATGGGTTGCTACAGCATCTGTCATCTGAATGCTTCTGAGAAGTGTTTTACAACATGGATGTATTTATTCTTATGCTCCCCCTTGCTCTTCAATTGAAAATTTCATGAACCTGAGTTCATGTGTGATCTACAAGTCTACCTATTGCCACTTCAGTATTGCAAAGTTATCAAAGCGAAATACTGAGGAAATGGTCTAAGACCCCTTGCTGCAGGGAAGAGCTGTGCCCTTAACATCAGCTTTGTTTTCAAAGAATTAAGAATACAAGGGGAGGCTCCAATCATTCAGTACAAATAGGGTTTTTGAGGTTTTTTGCGTTGATTTTGGGTGGTTTTTTTGTTTTTGTTGTTTTGTTTTGGTT
>VXBB01016792.1:392108-414721 GCA_013399915.1 Illadopsis cleaveri | reverse complement strand
TTTTTTTTTAACATGCAGTCTTACTGTTGTTTTGTTGCAGGAAACAGTACATTTAGGCACAGGCTGGCAAGGAAACCAGGCTCTAATGTGTTGTCTGCCAATTTAGACACACAGTCAGCATGCATATACATGTATCCATGTATACATGGATATACATGTATCCTCTACAGCCCAAAAGGCTAAAACTCAAGAAAATTTTTTTCTTCCATTGTTATTTATGAAAATGGTACTTAAGCATTTTTTCCTGCTTTGGATTGGATGGAGGACTATCACATATAACCTGGCTCCCGGAAAAATTAGGAAGTTTATTTAATTTACATGAGAATTCATAATTTTCCAAATCTAATTAATATAATTCAAACACTTTTTAAAAAATTGCTCAAATCCAATTCCTCCACAGTCCCACCCAACTGACAACTTTTAGAGAAGTACTATAAAGCAAACAGCATCCTTTTTCATACTCTTTACATATTACAGCAGGATGAGAAGCTTGTTCCCAAGAAAGAAATTTCTCAAGCTTTGTAGAACAAAATGTTCTCCTTCTAAATCACATGAAACCTACAGACAGCTAAGCAATTTAATTCACTAGTATTTGCAAATTTCTCTAAAGCATAAAATACTATTAGTCTTTGGATTATGGATAGGGAAACCAACACAAAAATAATTGAGCTTCCCAATGTTCTCGCAGCAAAACAAAGAACAGAATTAATACCTCAAAAGTAACAACTATATATCTGGAGCCTACAAACACCCTTTGCTAAAGGATCTCCATGCTCCTGGTTCATGGTGTTAGTAAGCACACGAAATAGTTTATACAGTGTGTTACTGTCTGAGAGACAACTCCCATTTCACTTTTTAGAGAATCCTGTGGTGACTGTTTCCTGCTCAATACTGTTGCCTGGTTCTTGGGAACTTCTCAACAGCTGTCTGCCCTGGGTCCTTCCCTATCACCCTTTGAATTACAAGTACAACATTCAACTGATTTGCTTTCAAACCTTGTGTGATAGGCATGTATATCTGTATCATCTGCTTCCTCCTTTAATCCTGCACTAAGCCTCAGGTCTGTATATCAACCACAGCATCCTGAGGTACCAGACTACATTCGGTGTTCTTTTCCACAGTCCATCAAAGATATGAATTGACAACTCCTCCTAAATATAAAGAACTAAAAACATGCTGATGGCACAACTCTGTTCTCCAATGTTTGTTGCTTTTCACCTAGGCCATATTTGCTTAGAATCTGTTAGGCTGTAGCTGCTGTTCAAAAGCTGCTGCATTTTTTTCTGTTCTCATACAGTCCCACCTTGCCAATGGACGTGATCAAGACAGTTGTCTATAACAGTAGCCAGGAGAAATGAAACAGGTGAGAATGCTGCCTTTAAGCAGAATTTCTTCAGGCTGAATCTCTGGTCCTTTAAAAAGCAGAGGAAACTGTTAGGGAGGGTGTCTGCTTCATGTACTCTTTAGATGCCTCTGTTCTGCTGCTGTGCACAAAAAGATGTTCTTGGTTTCATGTTCTTTGTGTCCTGGAATGAATGAAAGCAAGTCTGCAATGCTCTTTGTCACCCCTAATCTAATTTGCCTTATCCTCACTTTCACTTGCAGGTAGCTGACTATCACACACTAAGATGTTCCTAAAATGCACATCTCAACATTTTTCTGCCATATTTCAGTGGGGTTTTTTTTTTAAAAAAAACCAGCAACCTGTTTGTCTCTCCAGTAACAGAACTAAGAGAGCAGCACTTCCCAAACAGTAATATGAGTACACAGCGGACTTCACAGATGTTCTCCAGAACAGGGTTTGCCACATTTGCTTTGACCATGTTTGGCTGTTTGAAAAGAACATGCTCACCATTATCTGAAGTGATGGAATGAAATGGTTTTGAAGTAATTGGTCTGGGTGGGAAATAAAAAATGCCATTTAGGAAACAGACAAGACACTACTTGTTTACATATCTGTTCAGAAACAATTTTGCACTTGCTCATTCACACCACCAACCTTGACCCATTGCTTAGCAGTGTAGTTGCGCGTAAGTAATTCAGCTACCTGACCAGCATGTTATCCACCATGAAAACATTCATGACAGCGCCTGCCACTTTTGTTGGCCAACAGGTAACACTAGCAAGTAACCAGCATTTTCAATTTCTACCTTAAGTGAGGTGGAAGTGGTGCCTTAAGCTTTTTCATAAGGTTTCAAGCAATGCTAAAAGTCTCATAACCATGAGTTGTGTACATATCTATTTAGTGATGCTTTACGGCAAGTATATATATATATATATATATATATATATATATTTCCCCCCCTCCCCAAGACTCTAGATATTCTTGGAAACCTGTAATCTAGCTTTAGAGAATGTAGTAGTTTGAAAAATTAGGTTCATAGGTTCATTTGTCACAATGCCAGAAACAACTTGGCCCATTAAAATCATTCCCATACACATCAAAGACACTGTCAAAGACTAGAATGACTTGAGCAAGATGCTGAAACGTTGCAAACAAAGTGAGAGTGTGCTGTGCTTTGACTACCATTACAGAAATAAAACATTTCTTTCAGAAGGCAATGGCACTAACAGTAAAGAGGCTGTGGAGAGGGATAGCTGAGAAAACTTTATGAATAATAGGGATAGTAAAATAAGTAAAATAAGGAATCAGTTGCTTAAACTGTTCTTAAATGCCTACACTATCATGCTTTTCAAGAATATTGAGATAAAGCTGAACTTGTTATGGAGAACAAAAATCTGACCATCTCCAGCTTTTCCTGGGAAAAGTTCCAATGTAACCAGCATCGGCTCCTTCCCAGTTTACTCTGCCTGCCTCATCACTCCTTATCCCGTCTCACCAGTCTCCAGTACCTTCTTTTGGTGTTCATACATCTTCAGTCTCAGGCCCAACCTGCAGGCCATGTTTCCCTGCGTCCTTCTGAAGCCCTGAAAGTACCTGCTCCCAGCAGTGCCTTAAAACTGGGATAGGACTGTGAGGGGGACAAAGAAAAAGTTACAGTTGATGCTGAGGTCTCCTATCTTTGAGGCATGGAGGAAATACATTGCTGCTTCAACTTGGTTTTCCTTCAGACTGTGTCCCTTTGTGACCTCCTGGTAGCACTGCCTTCCTCTGACAGTACTCATGGATACTCAGCCCAACCTAAAATGAGAGGAATAACCTTTTACTTTGCTCTTTTGCATATCGTGGCTTTAGTTGATGCTCCTCAGCAGGAAAAACTGATGGGCTAGGCAATCTCTTAATATCCCATTCAGCCATATTACCATTATTCTCTTCTCCTGTGATTTACTAACAATAAGCTAGATTCATAAAAGCTAAAAATAAGACCAAATGGATGGAAAAAGCCCTAAAATAATTGTGTGGAGGAATTAAAAAGAGAAAAAGGAAGAAAATCTTTATTATAAAGAAACACAGTGGCCCAAACATTTAAGCATGCCTGTTGAAAATTTTCCTGGAATCCTGAATTTTCTAAGTGCTAAGTTCTTTCATCTGCCAGTAACTCTTACCTTGGTACTTGGGAGTCCTGTCATTGAATTAACTGCTCTGAAAAGCAAGTCCTATTTCTTCTTTCCAGTACCTGAAGTGACTGATGCGGATGCAGGTGTTTAATTTTAGGCATACAGGCTTGAAAAATACAAGTGTTTAGTTCCAGGGTTAGTTCCAAGATAGATTTACTATAGCTAGACAAAAATTCACAATCCATCTGCTTTACATTTTAGTAGAAAAGTAGACAGGTAAGATAAAGCTGGTTTAGTGAACTACTGGAGAGCCTTCACCCTGCAAAACCACCAGACTCTGGAACATCTCCCAGGTAACAGATATCTTGGCTTAAATAACATAGTACTACTCTGGTCTTTCAGAGTAATATGAGGCACTTTTTATCATTTTAGTATCACACACCTACTCTCACATGTCTATTAGAGCCTGGGCAGAATTAGAAAGAGCTGTGAACACTGGATTCTCATTAAACAAAACTGTAGCTCCAGCCCTGTCTTTGATTGCTTAACAGGAAGGGGAATGGTTGCCCTTGCTTCAACTATATACCAGATCTGTGCTACTAGAAAACTCTCCTACAAACTTTATTTCAGCCTTAGATTTAAGAGGCCCTTTTATGTTCTCTAGTTGTATCTGACACATGCAGACCTTCTCCCTTCTAGAAACAGGCTTCAAGTGCTTTGAGATGCAGATTAACTTGGCAAAGTTAGCAAGTGTGGTGCATCTTGCATACTGCTGTGCTATATTAATAACCAATAACAATTTACAGCCCTTCAAAAGGGAAACCTCTGACAGATCAAGCAACCTGAAGTGAGTGTGGAACCAACTGAACCTCTCCATGACAGCAAGATTCCCTAGGGACTTGTCTGATTTATGAAAAAGTTACCTGTTAGAAAATAGAAACCCACCTTTTTATTCAGATATAGCTTTACTCTGTACTGCAAGGTGTCTGACTTGTGTGCCCAGGAAATGAAAGGTGAAGCCCTGGTGCATTTGCCTGTGCTCTACAGGGGAACATTTTGACTGAAAGATCTCCTTTTGTGGAGCTTCTGTCACTGACTCACTGATTCCAAAGTGCAAGGGGATGGGGTCAAATGCCAATTAGGCAAGCTTATTAGTCTATTTTATGGTACTATTTTTTAATGAAAAAAACCCAAAACACAACAAGGGACATGAAGAGAAAGCAGCAATGACACAGGGAAGAAGCATGTTGAACTCTCTCAACTTTGAAGAGAACATTTTTTTAACCCTCTTGGAATGCTTACTTTTTCCATCCCATTTAATAAAACTGATCACAGAGAACTAATTTCTGCTAGGTAAATAGCAACTGGTACATCAATTTCCTGCCAGCAGCTGCAGTTTCAACAGTTTCAGTCTTTCATTCAAATGTGTGAATGCTTTGCTTAAATTGCACATTTCTCATTTAGTGTACCTTGAAAATACATGCTGTCACTCATTCAATCTCTGAGAAGAGTTTGGCTGTGCTGTGGCTTGCAGAAAGCAGCACTAGAGAAAATCATCCAAGCGGGTAAGAGGAGACATTAGAACACGCACAGGTAGAGTTTGGGAAAATAAAAAAAGCTTCTGCCTACAATTTGGCGTAGCAAATGAAGCATCCAAGAGCAGAAGTTCTAAATCAGCTCACCAAATCCATCTGATTTCTCTCAAGGGTTAAAGGCCAACAACTCGTGTGAAAAATGATTTATCACACAGACTCAAGGATCTTGAAAAGATAAAAGGTGTCTCTTAAAAAAAGTCCAAGCTGAAAGTCTTAAATGTAGCAATGAATTAACACAAATCTTCAGGAAATTCTACCTTGCTGTTCAGTTCCTGTAAGTAACCTTTCTTTTTGTCCCCAACTGCTCCATTATATTGACAGGAAGAAACTAGGATGCCATTTACTTAACCTAGCTAATATTTCTCATTTTTAATTCCCAGAATACCAGTTCTCCTCCCCTTCAGCCTGGGAGCCATGTGATTTTGTGTGTGCTTACCACTGGCTACTCTGGGGATTCCAGACCTTCTCATGTACCATGCTGACATTTTGCAATCAGCCCTTTTTGGAGCCCAAGAACAAGTTACAAGAGAGCATATCTCTTGGATAAAACTAGAGCTTTTCAAAAATTCCCAAATGAGGATTTGCATGGGTTTGTTGCTTTTTCCCCACTAGATAGTGCCTGCTCACAGATATTTCATCTTTTTACAGTAGTAGTCAAATTAGAAAAATATGCAGATTATGCTGCAAACCATTCTGTTTTCAAAACAGTTGCTCAAAATAAAATAAAATAAAATTTAAAATTTAATTTGCATTTGAGTTAAAATAAGCCTGGTTTCTCTATAATAACACTGTTTTAGGAAGGCATTTCAGGCTTTCCCCCCAAAGTCAAGTTATTTTTGCTTTGAGACAAGACAGACTTTAAAGACACGAAACTTCTTACAAAATGAAAAATTCAGTTTCTGCACTTTCAGAATAAATCTAGTTATTAAACTATGTGGTGTTTGCTTGCCTTTTTCTTCTTTCATGTGTACTGTCTACATGTGTATCCACATTATGGTTGCAACATGATGCAAATCCTGGAAGCCAGAGATTGGCTTCCAGTATCAACAGTTTATCTGAAGTCATGATTCATTAAGCATGGAGTTTGTGATCCTATAAAAGGGAGTAGCAGTGAAAAAGTGAGCATATAATTAGATACATCACCATGACAAATCCCTTCAAGTACACATCCTTTTCCTTTTTTTTTCTTTCAAACATGTTAACCAACATCTAAGTGTTTTTCTAACATGTAGATTTATACTGTGTCTGATTTCAAGCAGTACCCCAGCATTTACCTACCAGATGGCAGAGTTCCTGGGAAGAAAAAAGACTGAAGATCTGATAATCTGACCTCCCAGAAGCAGCATCACTTCATGTTTCAGCAAGAGCACTGCATGCAACAGAAGTGTGAGTAGAGCTCACATGGCAGCTATGGGTGCAGTCCTCAAGGATGTCATCAGTGAAGTTTCAGTTCCAGCTGAGTAAGCAGGATGCTCCTTCCCAGCTACCTCACAATGTCTTTTCACACAATTGGTCATCCAGGGAGAAGCCCTCCATATTGGAGCAGATGGTTCCTTAATCAGTTGGTAACAAACTCAAAAATACAAGTCTTCCTAAAGCATCTTGCACTCCAGTATGAACCAGACAACGAAAATCTCATGTTTTGAGCATGCAAAGCAGTCACGGATGGAGATGTGCAGCTCAGCAAACAAATGCAAACACAGCTAAATCAGTAGTTTTGCTTAGGATAAATTACATTTAGTAAGAAATCAGAATTACTTCTGGGTCTGATTTTGTCCTTACAAGAGATTTAAGAGAACATATGATTAGTGCCTCAATTAGATTCACTTTCCCTGCTCGTACCAATCCAGAAAGAGGTTTTCACAGGCCAATAGAAAAGGAAAATGTTCCTACAGATCCAAAGGTTCTTCCCACTAACAACATTAATGCCATGTTCACTATTAGTTCAGAAGCATACGAGATGAGGGGAAATGGAAAGTTAAGCATTCAAAATTCTGTCACTAGTAGGTAGAAATAATTTTTTTAAAAAGGTAGTTGAGGATGCTGGACAAAAATAGTTGCCAAGTAGTTACTAAACTTCTACAGACACCTAAATTTTGCAAATTAAATTAGTAATTCAGAATTACCATGGATTGGAAGTACCATTCTGTAAAGATCAGTTGCTTAGCCCCATTGCTTAGTCTTTCTAGTAATTTGTTAACTGCTGCTAACAGTTCACTAAACCTTAAAAAATCCTAACATATTCTAACATGTGAGTCAAGAAACACTTACACAGGGAAATTAAAAACCCATGAGGCCCACCATTTGCATCTGTTTAAGCAATTAGGACTGGATTCCCATTTGTGGTCAAAGTTTGTTCAGATCCAACTGTTACACAGGGGAAAAAATGAAACTTCCTAATATCTATACTTCCTATACTATACTATTTATGTCCTTTCCTCAGAAAAAAAGGGAAAATATTTCTATAGATTCAAAGATTCTTTCCACTAACAACATTAATATCACATTCAATACCATTGCTAAGACACACATTCTCTTTGTCCTCCCTATGGAGTTTCATTTGTGCGTATCAATAGAAAGGGCCTTAGGAAAAAGTAAAACGCTTTCTTCTTTCTTAATGAATGATGTTTGCTACTTCTGCAATGGGTGATGGGTGCTGCCATGCCCTGTTATTCTTGGACAATGGCATTAAGCTCACCAGAAGGAAATCCTGCAATGACTGAAACAATTGTGCTTATTAGAAGAGGAACAGCTTCCATCACCAGAAACACATATTGGTAGTCAACTGGAAAAGCAGAAAGAAGATACTAATGCTTACCAAACTCACACTGGCAGGCTTTTTTTCCAGCGAGGCTATGTATTACTAGCAGGTGTTGCAGGACACAGCAAGGAATTTTTCTTCAATAAAATTTGGTTTAACAACAACAAGTTGGTGTAGAGGTGGCCAACCAACCCCAAGAACAAACTGAAAAATCAGATTCATCTTTTTGATGACCAAAATTAAAAACCCTGAAAAAATTAATTTTCTCATAATATTCTTCATTTGTATGGAACAAAGAACTGCTGAATGTGTGTGAAGAGCGGAAAGAGTTTTAATTTTCCCAAATTCCTAGCTGAGAAGTATTAACACGGTGCTACAAAAGCATGTAATGATCTCTAAAAGACTGGACTGAACCACTCTGAATAAAAATAAAATGTGGGTATGAGTCTAACAACAAATTTTGGCAGCTGTCACAAACCTAGGTAAAGCCCTCATATTGCCTTCATCTCTAAATACATCTTGCTGCATGTAACATAACCAAATCATAAAGCAAAAAGTCAACAAAGCATTCTTTTCCTCTAAAATGACATGCCATCATTAGCATCCATGCTGCTAGCTCTGAATGATGTGTTACCTACTGTTCTAGCTACTGAGCAGAGAGAAAAATAGGAGAGAGAAAAGGTTCCCTATAGTTCTGAACTGATCCCTGGCACACAGAAGGCAAACCTTTTCAGACATGAGAATAGATTTAGGCCTTTCAGTCTACAGTTTCAACCACAGCATCTGGAAGTCCCTTGGGCTGATTTAGAGGCTGAGGTGCTCATGTCTGCTGGAGATAGTTGCATTAGTAAATGTCTCTTCAGAATTAAGAATGACTCCTTCCAGATCAAGCTGTGTGTCTTGCCAGAGAGTGCTGTGGGCCAGAGCAAAGGACTGATTCAAAACCTAGGACTCCTTAATAAAGTTACAAAATAAAACTAACTTAAATACATACCAGAAATCCAAGAGGAAAACACTCATCTGCTCTGGGCACTTAAATAAATGATTCTCTCATGCTACAACACTAAGTTAGAGAGTCAAATTAAACAGATTGTTACAGACCTTTAATTCTCAAACACAACACTATTTAGGATAAAAGAAATGGAAAATTCAGAGTACACGTAAAAGTAAAGCCAGCCAATTTTCTTACAGTTCTTAGAATCATGGTGTTCTGATTTCTTTTTCCACCTACCTTTCTACTAAATCACTTAGTGGTAAAATACAATTTTCTATTTCTCATTCCTTTCTTTGTGACACACCCAGTCATGGCTTGCTGTCATTAGAAAAAAGTACCACTGGCCAGTGGCACTCAACAGCAGCTTTACTTGATACGGGAAATAAGTACCTGTCTTCTGCCAAAGAGTCTCATTCTAGCTTCAAGCCATAACATGCTGTTTCTGCACTCTTTCCTTCAAACATTACACTGTCTTTCATATCATCCAGCCATGTGGTTGTCAAGCACAGAAGTCCTTTTCACTCTTTTGTCTTCTCCTACTGCTCACAAAAAGCCAAATATCTTTGCAATGAAAGATCTCACATTTGGCTGTATCCTGAGAGACCTCTGTAATCTCTCACCAGTATCCTGGATTCAGGATGTCAGCTCTCACTGAACCATGAAGGCAGCTTAACAGTAAACTAGATTCTTCAAAATACTGTTTGCATTTAAAAAACCTCCAAAAATCAATGGACTGCTTTTCCTCAACAATATATTTCTCTCTTAGGATGCAGTAAATACTGTCCTGTTCTTTCTATATGTATAAAAATTTTTACACACAGTTCAGGCACAATAAATAGAAAAGTAAGGCAAACTAGTCTCTTTTTCTAATTACCTATTATCTTCTTTCTTTACTGGTTATGGTAGAGAAAATCACTTCTGATTCTGAAACCAAAGAATACAACCAATTGCAAGGGAGACGAGGTAAGAAAGAGCCTCTATTCCCAAGAGACAATTTTTAGCCCTATTTATAAAACAATGAGGTTATAAATAAACTAGCAAGAAAAAAACCCAGGAATTTAAATTATATTTCAATAAATATTTTGCTTCTCCTTTGGCAAAAGGTCTCTCAAGAAAAAAAGGACATTCATAGATACAAAGCAGTAGCTTGTGCAGTGGGTCACATTCTGAGTTTCTTAGTTTTCAGGCCTCTCTGAAAGATTGCTTTCTCTTTGCCAGCCAGGCCTTTGATATGCTTATCATGCATTTAAAGCTATTTATGGATGGATATATAATCCTGTCTAAACCGATTAGAAAAAATTAAATCAATCCACCAGCATCTACTATATTAAATCATGTACTCATTAGGAAACATTTCTGGAACACCAAACCCACCCATTAACAATCTTAGTTGGGGGGAAAAAGGCCAGGTTAGAATCTCAGACAAGTTCTCTTTCTCTCATTTCTGTGAGTGAGAGAATTTAACAAGCAACTGTTTTCCAGCAGTTGACCGTGAAATGGATCATGTTTTATTTATTCTGCACAAATGGCAAATCACAGCAAAGTGTAGCCTTGGGATTAATCAGTGGGCTTTTATCACTGGGGCACCGGTTGGACTTTGGTTCCTCTCAGAGTGCCTACAAATCACTCTGATTAGATGCCTGTCTGAAACATACATCATTTGACTTTGCTAGCTTCAGGCATAATAACTGGAAGACTGTATAAAGGGGATGAGCTTCTACAGGGTGGGTCACTAAGGCTTGATATAAAGGGTGAAAATTAGTGTGTCTGAGAGAAGACTAATGAATAACAGCCAGCAATGCTGTGAAAGTCTAATCTAGAAAAATACATTACAGAGCCTTGAAACACTGAACTGTCCCAATTCCTGGATAAAGGCCTGGCACTTTTACAGCTGAGTGCTGGTGGTAGTGCTGGTCACACAAGTTGCAGCTTTCCCATCTCCACTCAGCAGAAAAAAAAGAACTACTATGGAGATGACTCAAGATTCAACACAAACATTACTGGAAAATTGATATTGGTTAAGATAATTTGTAATTGGTGTAATGATACCAGCTCACTTCTGTATGGCAGGCAGGAGCACCTGGCCTAATTAATCTATCCTGGAGATGCTCAAGCTTGCAGCTTCAGTCATATGTCAGTGACTTGGTCTTTCCAGGAAGAGGACCTTAACATTTAGCAATCCCAAAAAGAATATGTGTATTTTCTGGTCCCATTAAAAGATGTCCAAATTTGGCCCAATTCAAACACATGAAACATCCTGTTTCAGAGATGCTGAAGCTCTTATCAAGGAATTTAGGTTTTTCTACATTCCATTTACATTGTATATCTCCCTCTCCACTGATGATGACATGGGAGATTCAAATCTCAATTGCTTGATTTTTCAGTTCCCAAATCCAGAAGCTTCTCTATACTACCTGCAGAATAGATGTCCCTGCTGTGGTGCTGTGCAGCTCTCCATTATGACTCTTCACATAGAGTAATGATTTACTGCTGCTACTGTCAGCAAAAGCAATACTAGTTGCAATCTGATAGTAACTGCATCAACACAAAATAACAAAGGCTGTAAATCTAGCCCTGAAACTTTGGATTCAAACCCGACATAGCATTATATGTGTCAAAATGGTTTATTGAAATAGTATGTACTTAATTATTTGAAATGTGTTTTATTTGATTGCTACATGATACACAAATTTGCAGAGTCCATTTCTGGCATTTGGGTTTCCTGACTTGGCTGTATATGTTTTTCCTGCCTACATATATAGATCCTATACTGTCTATGAACTAAAAAAAAATACCTTGGGCTCAATCTGGGTATGAAGTATATATTAATGTAAACCATTTTCATCTGGAAAAGCAGGTATTACAGCAATATTACTTATTATCTGCTGCATGAACACAATAGATGTGCTTTCTCTTCTCTTTGCATATTACTCATTTGATTTTGTTAGCCTCTTGTCAATGCCCATATTCACAGCAGCGCTTCTGTTCACTGAGCAGAAAGGAAAAGTATTTTTCTTTGAAGATGATGTGAACACTGTTCAATGAATCATTCAGCAAGTACTACTGCAGCTCAGTCATCCTACAGGCCATATTAGACTCAGGACCCTTGAATCTATAGTCAAAATAAGCCTTAGTATAGAATGTCTTCTGTAGTTAAGATAAGCAGTAGCTTGCGAAGTATTAAGGGAAAATCCTATACTCTGATCTGAGGTATCTAATAATAGGATATACTTAATATTCAATAGAGTGCTTTCAACACACTTTCATTTTAAATACAATTAATGTATTGCAATCTCATATTTATCTCTCTGGAGAGCCTAAGAATATTTTCTCCATTGTACTGCAAATGGAAAAGAATCCTTCGGTGTCCTGACACATTCCTTTGGAGACTTTCAGTGGTTTAAATCAAAGCACCAAAACAAGAGTTTATTGTAGCAACCCAGAGGGAAGCATCATCTCCAATATCCTGATTCTCTGCAGCTGCTCATTCAGCATGGATGCAAGCTGGTTATTAACACTAACAAATGGGGACTTCCTTTGGAAGAAGGACTGTCTATATGTCCACACTGCATATTCTTTGCATGTAAGAGGTATCCATAAAAATTTAGGAGAATTTATATCCAGATGCATACCTACTCATATATTCTCAAATTTTGTATGTATGAAGTCTTCATTACAGGAAAAAAAAAGGTATGCAAGGTGAAAAAAGCCATCAAGTCGAAGAGTCAAGGGTTCAGAACAGGCAATAACAGAAGTCTTAATTCAATTCTACTGTACATAGAGGTTATGATATTGTTATCAATTATATGCATAGAATTTGTCAATTGGACTCCCTATCTCACTTGCACTCCGGACAGATAGAGCTCAGGGAGTTGTTATAACCCCTTGGTTACTTTTACCCTAAATTTGCCCCTTGGCCTTATAACTTACACAACAGTGTTTCCTATGCTGACTATAGAGTTGCTAATTTTTCTGCTTTTTTCTACCATATTCTCCCCAAAACACCTCAGCTATTCCAGTCAATTTTGTTACTGTCCCCATTTTTCAGACAAAGCAAACAAGGTATAGCAGAAGTGAAAAGTGCAAGAATTTATATCCTAAATTGATAATACAATTTTATTTGTCTGCTTATATAGCCTTTTAAAAAACTTTGTATTTTGAAGCAAAACTCCAATAGACATCAGCTGTGGTTGTGAGAGCTCAGCACTTTTACAGCACAGTAGAAAGATTTGTAGAAAGTAAGATCTATAATAAGAGACAACTTATAAAAATTTAAGAAACTTCCCCAAACTATTTTGTGGCAGATGTAGGAAAAGACTACAAGGGATAAGAATGGCATTTATTTGCTTCTTCCATGACATCATTCTCCTAATAAACACTTCATTCTTTCACCACACACCTCATTTTGCAACAATGAATGATACTATTTTTATTCCATGTATTTAATGAGGCTAGAGCCTTTTGAAGGAAAGAAGCATGTAATAAAATAGTGCATTATGCTGTTTATGCACATGAATACCAATTTAAGATTGCAGAGAATATTGACTGCAGTATTTCTAAACTTTTGGCTTTCTAAGTTTTACAACATTACCATTGGTTTAATGTATGAAATGACAGTAAAAGTGCCTAGGCTATTAATATAAATTTCTTTATGCAGAACAATACTTAATAGTGAGAGCTCCAGATATAGTTTAGTACAAGCTTCTCTACTTGAATTAATGATGCCACAGAGGTAGCAGGCCATTATTTCTCAGGAAACCAAGTGTGTTTAGAAGACAGACCTTTAAAATAGATTTCATAACCATTTACTAGTATTAGAGGATGCTCAAATTAAGAACTCTCCACCATTTTTCAAATGTCTCATGCTTCAGGAGGAATATGCTCTAATTTATTGCTTCCTTCTGTACTTCTTAATCTTTCTTTCACACCTGGCATGATGCATGATATGTGTAAGGGGAAATTGCAGGAGAAGTTCTGATCAATCAGTGTAATCCTTTGACCGCACATATTCAGGGACATTGGGGCAGACTGAATTCATGCTAATTGCAGAATTCAGTAGTGCATCTTTCACAAAATTAAAAATATTAGATCTTCCTACAGAAAACAGAATCACAGGTTTTGCCAGCAGTACTACCTGCAAAGAATCAAGTGTTCTACTTAATCTACAAAAATTAAGAAATCCAATGTAGGAAAACAGAGAGGCAAGTTTTGGTGCACCCAGACTTAGTTACTTTGGGATTTCATCAGAGATCACATGAGATACCTTGCTTTTCATTCAAGTGATTTAATTCCATTTCTGAAGTAGCACTACATCTTAGATCTTGGAAGAAAACCTAGACAGCAATAACGAAGCACCTTGCAGAAGAATTCCTTTGAGAGAGAGAGAACAGGAGAAAGAAAGCAAAAGGGAGCAAGGGTTGTCCATACTTCTGATAAAACATATCAGAATTAATTCAAAATTTCTGTAGTTTATTCATTGCTGTTCAGGGTAGATTTATCAAGAGTATAGGCATTCTTAACTCTTGAAAAAAATTACTTTTCAGGTACATATCTATGCGGAATGAAGAATATCGATGGTGCCATATTTTAACTCTGGTACTCAGAAAAACATATTAGATTATCACAGCTTAACTGAAATCAGAACAAACAGGACACATGATGGATTGTTAGAACATAATTCAAATGCTTCTGTTCAGAAAAGCACAGAACTTTACGTAATGAGAAGTATGCGTTTTCTAAAAACACCATACATCTCACACAGAAAACAATCTACCTCCACTTCCACGTACATAAAACATCCATCTTAACAGCTGGAGAATGCTGCCAGGCAGTGATGTGGGCCATAAGGAGCTTAGCAGTTGCATTCCTTTCCTGCCTCTCCCCTGCAAATACTCTTGGACCCAGATAAGCAAAGGAAAACAGGCAGATTGTAAGACAAGCCATGGGGCAGTAAGTTATTTCTGATGTAGAAGTATGTCTTTAACAAATGGAAACTAGTGGTATGATACTCGATACAACTTTATTTTCCTTTCTAAGTTATGGAAGCATCCTAAGTAGGATTACAAAAAAAATCACAAGAATGTGATACTAGCCCTCATCCCAACTAGCAGCAATGCGGAAATTACTCATTCTACTCAAAGGCATTGAGACACTCTGCCATGCATTACTATGTTCCCTGAAACCTGTAGTCTGCAGATATGTGTATTTTAGATGGGGACACAATCCCAGACTCTGCAGGGGCACTGTCTCTTGCAGGGACAAAATATAGCCCACCAGGCCCCCCACTAAGGCAAAAGCTTCCCCCTTACTTAAAGTCATCTGGTTGCTCTGTGCAGGGCCCGTTCCTACTCCATACCAGTTTGCTTCCAGCACCCGCAGGAACGGGCTGAAGCAGGAAGGCGTGCCCTGCTGAGAGTGCCTGATCAGTACAAGCTGCTCCTGCCCCAGCAGCAGCGGCTCCCACAGCTCCTGTAGGTCCTTGCAGAGCCACTGCCTGCCAGGGGACAGGGGTAGAAAGCAGCATTTCAGGATAGAAGAATGTGGCCTGGTGTAAAGCCTCCCATGCCCCATTTCAAATACTACTTGCAGCCAAGTTCAGCTGGCCTTGAATCTCACTCTCCCTCCAGATGGTGATTATTGCCCACACGTTGGTCTCGAGCCATAAGGCAGCACGATCAAGGAAGGCCTGTAGCGAGATGTTCACAGTTGAAAAGAAGCAGAGCCAATCATTGCAGAAGGAGCAGACAGCTGAGAGAACAGCATGAAGCTGTGCTCCATGGTCTGAGCAGTGCTGCTTGTACAATTAAGCAGCTTCCAACAAATATGACCTCTGTTCAACTGACTGCAGAAAGCAGACAAAAAGTATCCTCCCCTGGAATAACTGCTCTGTTCTGCTACAACAATGCAAAAATTGGCTCTACCTTAGGGGTTGTTCACCACTGAAACCTGTTCACCTTTATAAAGCACAGCAGAAGACTTCACAGTAGTTTTTACTCAAAATCTAACCCAACTGGAAACGGGCTTATTAATAGAATGACCCTGCATGGCTAGCTATAATGTGTAAAAAGAACTGATCATGGTCAGACACTGGACTGGCATGGGCAAAGCTAAGGAGTAAGTGAAGCATTGTCATTGTTGCTAATGTCTGTATGACAGGAAAGGCAGGCAGAGATGCAGGTTTAAACACAAAGATTTGTAAGTATTCTGATCACAGCCCAGAGGACTTCATCCATCTCCCACAAACATGATTTCAATGTCTACCAGTTCCATTGTTCAGGTGGAATACCATTGACATCGTGATACTCTTCAAGATATTTCTTATGAATCCATTTAATTTTAAAGTAAGTGCAGGGCCAAAAACTTGAATTCAACCTGTAACTAAATAGATGGGGCATTAAGAAATAAACTAATCCAGACTGGTTTTTTTAAAGTTTGCATGATAGGAAAAGTACACAGCATTTTGCACTTAGTGTATCTTCAGCCAAGTGCTGATCTCAAGTACTATGGATAACTTGCAGTGCCTGCTGTTTTTTCTGGATATAAAAACAAGTTGTATTTTGTTCATCATTGCCATTTTACTTCACGTTGCATCAAAACTGTTGTTTGTGGCTTAGCAAAGAACCAGGAGAGACAGATGATGGTGGCTGTGAAGGCTGACAGCAGGTGACAACGGAGAGAAAAGAACAGTGCTATGCTACCCTACCAAGACATTAAATAACACAAAATATGAAGGTCCACCCAAATAAAAAACAAACAAACAAAACCAAACAAACAAACTAACCCCAAAAAACCCCAAAGCATGAAAACTTAATGAAAGAGAAAAAAAAAGCAACCAAAAAAAGTGTGACAAATCAAAAAGACACTAAGAATGGCCACCCAAAAAAGTCTAGCAAAACAAAAGTGGCTTAATTTCATATTTGAATTCCTAAATCAGAAGTAATTTTGTGTACTGATGAAGTGAGTACATTAATACTGTATGCACTCCATGTCTTTGATTATCAGGACATTTTTAACTACACACAAAATTTTAGACTATCATTTGCCTCTGTTTAAGCAATTAGGACTGGATTCCCATTCATGGTCAATGTTTGTTCAGATCCAACTGTTACACAGGGGAAAAAATGAAACTTCCTAATATCTATACTTCCTATACTATACTACTTATGCCCTTTCCTCAGAAAAGAAGACAGAGAGCTGCTGATAAGCCCTGCCTTCCAATGTCAGGTATATCTGAAGTTGTCTAGTGTTCTATTTAAGGACTCCATCAGCTAACAGCCCCACGCCACCTGCCATCAATCACCAGAAAACAGTTTACAGAGCAAGGATGGCTCAGATCACTTTTTTAAAAGTGACTAGACTATTTTCCAACCTTTAGTGTATTTTATGCCACAATTTATTCTAAGATTCTTGCTGTACTTTGTATCTAAAAAAAGACAAGCATTGCAAATAAAGTTCACTTACTCTAGGAAGCCCCTGGTGGGGCCATAAACTGAGTATTGACCACTGCATACACGTCTCCGTATCCAATGCATTATGTTCAGTACGTGATACAGTAAGATTCAACAGAAGCTTTTCTCACTACAAGATGCAGTATCTGTTTCTATGGATTCAGATTCCAGTATGTGCAGACTTCATTTCAAAATACAGTTTGTGCTTTTCTGAATAAACAGGTTTGAATTAGGTCTGCAACTCAGCCTTTATAAATTTAACTATAGCACATAATAGGATTATTTACTGCTTTTATAAAGTGACAAGTGTCTGCTACACAATATTTGGGGAATTATACAGTTTGAATGCCTTTGGTTAAAAGCCTGCCTCCAGCCTCCATATTTTTATAAGATCAAAGCTAATATTTCTCTGTTTATCCCCCATTCAGAAAGATGATGTCAAATCTCAGCCAGAGTGGTTTTTTGCATTCAGACTTTAACAGCCACTGATTATCGCCTATCACAGATAAAACTGCTGGAAGCTGTTTGGAAAAATCCTCATGCAGCCTTCATTCCCTGTATCTTCTTCAATATGCCATGAAGGATGCCAAGGTAACTGCCAACCCAGAAGAGAGCTGAGGCCAAAGCTGCCCCACAGCCTCTGATTCTTCTGGCTGTGATGGAGATCCCCTCAAAAATTCATACACCAAAATTTTGTACTTGCTTCTGCAAGAATTCTCTGCAAGTACAAATCAAAGGTGTGAAGCAGGTTAAGTCTGATCCTATATTTGCCTCTAAATTACTACTCTTTGCTCCCCCATAGATTCTAGAAACACAGTACTCCTGTTGGAGGGACTAACAAAGGATGGGGCGGAGGGCAGGTGATGGAAGGAAATACTTTTTATCTCCATACTCCATGCAGAAGAGGCTCATCTTTTTTCGGTGTATAAGGAGAGGCGGTAGAGTTCTATGTCAGGTAAATTTTAGGCAAACAAATCTCCCATAAAGGTGGAAATGATCCCTTAGCCTGCTGAGACCAGATTCCCACAATCATGGGCAAGATACTACAGATATCTTATTCACAACATCTGTTCCAGACAACACCATAAATCATGTATTTCACACACACCAAAACACCCTCACAGAAATTTAATGTGTAAAAGGAACAGAGAAGAAGAGACTAAGGTCCATGAAATGGCACTGGATTATTTAGATAACACTTTGAGTAAATCTGAAAAGGCTCATGGCTTGCATTACACAGCACACAAAAACCAAACCATACAGCTAAAAAACCCGAACAAAAAAAAATCCACAAAAATCAAACAACAAACAGCTGTACTATTTTCAGAGCAAATTTCCTGCCTAAATAAGACAATGACAGTCTAAACAAAAACACACCAATCAGGTAATAATTCAGTGTAACAAGGAGCAGCCATATACCCTGATTTCAGCTCCTCTCTAGCCGAAATCATTCTAATTGACTCAGGGGACAACAGAAGACAAACAAGCCTCAAGACAGGCACCCACTGCAACAGCCCGGTGCCTCACTGGGAAAGGGGCAGGAGAAATCCCTCCTGACCCTCAGAAGAACATCAAGATCCCCTGGACCCCTGATGCACAGGGATAATAAAACATAAATCTTCAAAGTTATTCCAGTTATTCAGATTCCTTTCAAGGAAGATAACCCTTCAAACCAGGAAGATAACTTCTCTTTTCCAAGGGAAAACAAATAAAGTCAGGTAAGCTGGGACCCACAACAAATTTCTTGTGTCAGAAATGTTCTCCTCTGGTTATATGATTGTATTACCACAAGATGATCAAGACTCATTTAAAATATTCGCCTTCACAGTACTGGGTGGAAGTGTTGGTTTGCTGGAGGGTAGGAAGGCTCTGGAAATGGATCAAGAAAGACTGGATCCATGCACCAAGGCCAACTGTATGAGGTTCAACAAGGTAAAGTGCCAGGTTCTGCCCTTGGGTCACAACAACCCCAAGCACCCTGGCTTTTATCAGGAAGGGCGTGGCCAACAGGACCAGGGCAATGATTGTCTCTCTGTACTTGGCACTGGTGAGGCTTCACCTCAAATCCTGTGTCCAGTTCTGGACCCCTCACTGCAAGAAAGACATTGAGGGGCTGGAATGTGTCCAGAGAAGGGCAACGGAGCTGGTGAAGGATCTGGAGCACCAGTCTTTTGAGGAGCAGCTGAGGGATCTGGGGGTGTTTAGCCTTGAGAAAAGGCTCAGGAGTGACCTTATTGCTCTTTACAACCACCTGAAAGGAGCCTGTAGCCAGGTCAGGGTTGGCCTCTTCTCCCAGGTAACCAGCGACAAGATGAGAGGAAACAGCCTCAAGCTGCACCAGTAAGAATGTTGGACATTAGGAAGAATTCCTTCACTGAAAGGGTGGTCAGGTTTTGAAACAGGCTGCCAGGGAAGTGGTGGAATCACCATGCCTGCAAGTGTTATAAAAGGCGTGTGGATGTGGCACTTGGGGACACAGTAGTGCCAGGTTAATGGTTGGACTTAATGATCTTAGAGGTCTTTTCCAAACCTAAGGATTCTATTATTCAGAAGGCCAGGTCTCAAGTGTCTCCAAGTTTTGCTTTTTCAATAGGTTGCAGGATTTTGTCCAGAATCATTAAAATCATTTTTATCATGTACTAGCAAATATTTTATCAAATGTCTTGGAACTTGAAACATGTCTCAAATCCATTTACAAAGGTGCAGGGAAACAACAAAATGGACTACTAAAAGTTAGACAAAATTAATTTCTTTTCTAGGGCTTTGGTGGTAAACTAACCCTGAGATTACCAAGTCTTCTGATTAAACTGTCATTACAGCTCCCTACATACATAAAATATTCTCTGTAAAAAACACCCAAGTTTCTAAAAATTGGTTATGTACTTGCAGACAGAACAAAAAGTAAAAATGTCACTTCATATAGTCATTTTAGCACAGAATATGGTGTATTGATTTTAATGTCTTGAAATATGCAAAGTAAATGGATTTTTTCTAACTATACATCATGGACATGCAAGATATATAACAGCTGTACAAATCAATTAAATGTCAGCTAAGATCTGATCTGTGTGCAGTAAAGTTTGTGACAAATATTAAAATAATGCTATTCCTGCCTTTATATGTTGCATAAGGCAGATACGTAGAATATTATACCAAAGCAGTATAATTTAATGTACAGTATCAAAATGTGAAAAATTAGCCACAGTAATGCTGCTGCTGAAGAGATGAACCTTTACTTTCCCTGTCTGCTTGATCCCACTGCCTCCTTATCACTGGCATCAGTTTGTTTATTTGGGCATGCCATCATCTAGATTCAAAAACTGAACTGACAAAAAAAAAAAAAAAAAAAANCCAGTTTTTTAAAAAAGCAAACAAAAAAAAAAAAAAAAAAAAAAAAAAAAAAAGAGTAGTTCTGACAGGGGAAAAATAAAATAAAACCAACTCAAATCAATAACAAATCCATTATGTTTTGATGAAATGAGCTCCCCGACCCAAGGTACTATTACTAGGACAAGTAGGGGAGCAAAAGATCACCATCTCTCAGCACCCATGTGAACTTGGAATACCTTAAACAGATCATAGAAGTCATGCTTACTCTGGTGTTTGGAATGAAAATGTTTATTGGTATAAGCTAGACAATTTGTAATACTGCTACAGAATCCAAGTCCCCCACCAATTTATCCAGCCAAGAATATGTAACATGTTTGATGAAACTTTTACAAGGAAGAAGAAAAAGTTATATTAACAGTAGGGTCTTGCATTAAGTTCCTTTCTTCACTAGGATCAGGGTCAGCATCTTAAGAAAAAATGCTACATTCATCAGTCAGGGTAGTAGAGGCTGCACTTAGTCTTATTTTCAGATTATTATAGTGAAGTATTTAAGAAAACAGAAAAGATCCTCTAGGAAATCATGTCCATTAATCCAGTCTCTTGTAAAATGTTCTATATGTTTTGCACTTGCATATCTCGTTCTTGCTAAAAGCATGGTAGCTAAGAATACACACTAGTCAGCATTAAACAGCTAGGTACTTTTAAACCTTAACTGTACATGTTGGCGTAAAATTACAAATGGTCAAAGAACCTGTGTTTTGGCCAGAAGGAAGGAAAATTGTACAAATGTTAATAAGAGATTTTTTAAGGTCATACTTGTAAAATGATCCCAGTGCAAAGCAAATGCATTTAATATTCTTACCTAATGCCTCATTCCCTCATCTCCCTGCTACTTCAGTTGTGCAGATCTTGGCCAATTTTTGAACCTAACTATTTGTGAGCTCTTTGTGGGATCTTTTCTCTCCTCATACTGCTTTTTAAAGGAAGCAAAAGATACTTAAATTAACCTCTGTTGCAACTGCAGCTGAGTCAGTCAAATTACACCAGGGATTAATTTGCCTGTGTCTAACCATGCTCTGAACAGAGATCTCCGGTCTGCTCAGATAAACTTTTGCAGAGTTGCTTTGTGTTTGGGTTTTTTAGGTGAAACAGCACCTGCATTTAGGTGTCAAAGTCCATAGGCAGCTGGAACCATCTAAATGTAAGGTAGATCTAATTGGTTTAGGGGTAGGACACTAGTAGTCTACAAATACCAACTCCTTTGGCTATAGAAATCAGAGCTCATTCACCAAGGGAAACACAAGACCTCCCCTTTGCAAAAGCTCCTCTGCAGTGACATTATATCATGGGTTGGCATCAACTTCCCTGAGGTAAACAATCTGAAATATTTCAGAACCTTAAATAACTAAGCAAACAGGAAGCAAGCAATGATCCAAGCATGTCAACTGTGAAAATACAAGAGACAGATGGAGATCAGAACTTTTCAGGTGGAGATCTGTCTATAGAAACATTAGAAAGACTTGGAATTCATAAACATCCAGAAAGGATGAATCCAGAATCCAGAAAGGAAGGATAAAGTAATAAAAAGTGGATATAATATACACAAGATTTAGTTCGGTTTGTTTGAAACACAAATTTTAACTTGTAAATTGTATTGACATGCAAGAAACAGCATTCCTTTATAAAAACCCACCCAGGTGAATTATGTTAGTATTGCTGGCATATAGCACAGTGAAGAAATGAGCACTGATTCCCCCAAGTGCTGGCACATAGAAGAATTCCAAGCCTCAGGGCTGATGTGTTAAGTCCTTTCAATGCTTAGTGATAGTAATATACATAAGTTGCATACTCATATCCATTAGGATACAAATACCAGAAATTAATTAACTGATCTGAAAACATTTTTTGGTGGTAGCAAACAAGCACAATTGGATCCAGGAACCAAAGCCTGAAATTGCACATAGAAAGATGAAAGGTGATATCTAAGAAGAACACATAATACAAGAAGGTTAAAAGAGGGAAAAAAA
>VXBB01016792.1:374876-392091 GCA_013399915.1 Illadopsis cleaveri | reverse complement strand
AAAAAAAAAAAAAAAAAAAAGAAAAAAAAAAAAAGGAAAATCCACTGCCTAGACAGTGTGATGGTAAATTACACATCTTACAATACTTCCCATAATCCCATATTCATAAAGTTTCTTTTCCAATCTCACTGCAAGCTCTTTCAATATATGTCCTTCTAAAATTAATTTCTTTAAAAAGACTTATGCATGAACTGTTCTTGTTAAACTGTTTAACACTCCAATTAAAACAGTTTGAATAAAAGAACATTTTGTAACTCAAGGTGACTGAAATCCCAAATGACTGCATGATCTTAACTTCTATTTCTTGCCTCTTTTTTTTCTCATAGTTCTTCTTTCTTTTCTGCGATCCCTTCTTGTTCTCATCTTAATTTACAACCCAGTCTGTCAACGCTCTGTATGATATCAATTGTCAGTAGGGTACTACTTGGTACAAATCAGTGTCAGATGAAATCCTTAAAGAAAAAAGTGCCTGTTTTGAGAAGAACTCTACATGCGCACAGCCAAGTAAGTGAAAAGCATACAATACTAAAAGGAGTATTTTTTTGGAGCTTATCTGATTATCAGCTTTAAATCAAGAAATTCTTCCTTTCTGACAGTATGTTGTAACAAATCCTAATCAGCACTCTCAATCCTTTAATCCAGTTGACTGCATCACTTGCAGAATAACTTTAATAGAAAGGACATGAATTTCAACCATGAGATAAATAAATTAGGGCTTTTCACAATAGTGTGTGTGTGAAATAAATCCAGTGAGGATGTGTTGGGGCCAAAACTACTCTCTCATTCTTGAAAAGAAAAACATAATAAATGTTTACCTGAATTAATAGATTATCTACTCAGTCCCTCAGGTCCTTCCAGAGAATCTCATGATAGAAGACACTGTAAAGACTGAAGGGAATTTCATACAGAAGCAGTACATCACCAGAATGACCTTTCCAGAATATTAATGAGATTAAACAAAAACCCCACCAATAAAATAAATCCAGATCCATATATACACTGCTACAATTACAAAACAGTATCATGCTTATAGCAGGAATTCATCACAAATGTCTTTCTCTAATAATTGGAAGGCAGAATCGGCACTTAACTTATTTCCACATTTCAGTATGGCATGCTACCTATACCTGAGACTGTCACCTCTCTTTTCCTCCTCCTTATTGTAGAAACTATTTCTTCTTCCCTTTTCTGACCAATACTGCCATCCTATGACCACCCCCTTACTCTCCATAAATGCCTTCTTTCACCTGACTTTAGAACTCTATGTCTCCTTTGTGCTCTCTAATCCCTGATTCTCATGCAGCATCTCCACCTACAGGAAGTGCAGCTTCTCCTTGTTCATTGGGTTCATCTTCTCTCTCCCTCCCCTTTTCACTACCAGACTCCCACCCCAAGATCTGAACTTCTAGTTAGGCTGTAACTCCTGGTCAGCTGTCACAATTCAGAGACCAGTTAAGTAGCTTAACCTTCTAGAAAACAACCCAGAGCTGTGTCAGACAGCAGGGCTTAAAAAATACTACTGGTAATGTCTAGGAAGGCTTCACTTTGAATCACTAGACTTGCCAGGCCCCAAGCTCCTCCACGAAAGACAATGATTCATCTTCAACCTTTGGAGGTGCGGAGGAAGAAATCTCAGCAGCTACAGTCCCAATGCTCCATTTGCAAGGCTAATTTAGGAAACAAAATGAAAAGCAGGGAAATTCATGCAATTTTTAAAAAACTAGATTAATTCTTAGTTTAGCAGTTTGCAAAATGGCCTTCTTGGACTCCAAAGCCTGGCTCTGCACCAAACCATAGTGTAATGAATACCAGAGGCTTAAAGTAAAAAACGTAAAACTCAGAAAGGCAAAAGGATTTAAACTCTGTGTAAAAATATTAACAGGTTTTAAAGTTAGCATGTACACGAACACCAAAGAAAATCTAAAATGAGAATAAGAAATTACTTGCTAACTTTTGCTCTGTCTGGGTCTTTTGTTCCTACTTTTCGGAAAGGTGGAGTCCATGCTACTGGTGACAGTTTTTTGTGGGAATGAAGAGAGAGATTATCATCATCATCAAGAAATGCCATTGCCATGCCAGAACAGATATAGATGAATATTAATCATGCTAAAAGATAGCATCTAGACAGACCATTACTGAAAACAGTGACTTAATCTTAAAAGGGCAAGAAACATTTCGAATACGTGGGTTTGATATTGATAAGTTAAACTATCTTGCTACCAAAAAGTGTGAGCAATGCAAGTGAAACGTGTCTGCATGTGGAATTTGTCCTGCCAGTGGCTCACCTGAGCCATAGGTCTCCTCCCCTGTGACTATATACCTTCCACACACAATAGAAACAAGTCAGGTCTTACATCAGTCGTACAATATGACTTAGTTGAAACTAGGAGCTCATATAAACAGCAAGTACCTTAAGGTGAACTATTTAGTATCAGAAAGTTGGATTTTTGTCATCTCACTGTTTCCTTTACTGTCCCTCCATTAACAGAGAATTCAGTTGTCACTTAAGTCTCCTTAAAGGAACATGAATGAGTATGTTATTGCCTTCTGCCTGTTCCTAGAATTAACAGCAAAAGGTAGCAGCCACCAACTGCCCAGTAGTTCAGCAAGATTTGCTGAAGGGTCAGAAAGGTAACATGAATTTCAGTCAAAGGCTAGACAAACTATCTCCTTCAAACTATCAAATGTCTTTCAAAAGTAAACACACTACTGCACTTAGAATTTTGCTTCTGGGAAGACAAGCAGAAGGATAACAAATCAGATGTCAGATACTATGCACATCACTTGGCATCTTCTGGAAAGCATTCAGAGAAACTAGGGTGATGAGAAAGGTATAAATGCCTATTTAAACTTTTTTAAAATTTGCGAAGAAAGTAGTAGTAAAACCTTGCTTCAAGGGAGCTTTCTTGTGGTTTATTTCCAGAGAGGTTTATTCCAGAGCAGAAACAAAAAATGATAAAACCAAATCAGATTTAAATGAAAATAGCCTTTTCTATGAAGTAAGGATATTTTTTTCTGATTCTCCTGGACCTAGTCACATCACTCTTTAATAAAGAGCAATTTCTGATAGAATTGCCTGTATTAATCCCTAAGCTCCTGAAAGAGATGCTTTACTCTCGACTCTTTGTAGAGCTGTATAGGAATGATGAGAAAATGATTGTTTGCAGAAAATGAAGTTCATATACAGCAAGAAACTGTTTGGAACCAAGAAAGCTTTCCACAACATGAATATGTGTATGGCTATGACAGCTCGAGACAGCAACATCAACCTAAACTAACCTAGCACGTGAAAAAAGCCCCAGTTTTGGTTTGGTTTCTTTAAAAGCATCTTTAGATTTCCCTAGAGAAAGGCTCTGTCTACAAGTGATGACCATGCATGATATGCAACTACTGGAATTCTTGGAAAGCAGTTAAGTAAATTCATATGCTATTTAATAAAGATATAACTGAGAAAAAAACAGAGAGAGAACACCATAATGTTAGCAAAGTTACTACTATGAAAGGTTCCACTCCCAATAAAACATCAAATCTATCAGAAATAAATTACTGTACTGGTGACTCTAAATAGAGTGCAAGTGAAATTGTTACATTGACCTCAAAAGACCTTAAATTATATCCTAGTGAAGGTACAGTAAGTTATTTTGTCTCTGCAGTTAACTGTGAGGGTAAATTTCACATAAGTTTTGAAGCCAGCTTTTCAAATCATAAGCAGATCTAGGAATAACTATGAATACATCTACCTTAACTCAAAAAAGTCCCAAAACACCAGGACATTCAACAGAAGTTTGATTACATCTGTTTTGTAGGGATTTGAAGATAAACTGTAATTAGAAGATAGTGGGGTTTCTAGAAGATCCTAGTAGATGAGGCTTTGAAATTTTAACCAGGAGGGAATTAACAGATGAAACAAAATTAAAATGATACTAACAAACAAATAATTGGCCATCAAGCACGATTCTCCCTGCAGATTGTCTTGTTAAAACAGATCAAACAACCAACACAGTAATAAAAAAAACCACCCCCTCCTCCAAAAAAAGAAACCCAAAAAACCAAACCCCAAACAAACAAACAAGAAAACCAAGTAGAAGTCTACAACACTTTCAGAGATGAAACTATTTTCCTCAGCAGAAATGTTTTATACAAAATTATGTATACACCCAATGGAGTGTACTGGGAACTGTCACTGACTAAACATTTCATTCAAAGCCTCTCAAACTGCAAAACACCAACAGGAATACTGAGGCAGGGGACATCCCAGAACATGTACAGGAAAACTAAAGGTCCCATGAAAGATTCACAGGCACTGGCCCAGCCAGCTTCTCCCACACAGGAGACAGCAGGGTCAGAATGGAGCGAGGCATTATCCAAAGTAAAGAGTGGCAGCTGCTCCTCAGAAACAACTGGATCCTGCTCAAGCAAGTTATCAAAAAAGAAACGCAGAGACCTGCACCAATTCATGACTGGACCTGAGGTCAGGGACACAGTGCAAGGCATTATATCAGTGCAAGGTATTATACTTCATCCATAATACCTCACTCCTGCATCAGGGGTTAGCTTCAAGCTAGTATAACAGTAATCTGATCCTGTTAACTTTTAGACAAGTAATAGCTGTATCTGGCCATGCCAAAAGGACATATGGTTTTCCAAAAGTAGAGAACATAACCTAGCAGAATGGTAAAAGCTGCTCCTTGATTATGACTAAGAAACAGTAAGTCCAAGTGGCTCTCATAAACAGCTCTATGCTATAAAAAGAAATTGGGGTGCTAATGTGAGTCAAATAGAGGCATAATTTTCATTTCTTGTCTGTTTAGTCATCTCTCCCAGCTTTACAATTGTGTTGAGTTTCCTAAATAAACATTATTATTTTCTTTCATCTACCATCGGAAATGCAAAGCAAAGGACAACAATTGATCGTAATCATCTTATTGGCAAGGTGAACCTATAATCAGGATTCTGGTCTAAGTAGAATCCAGTGTATTAGAAAGCTCTTCCCAGAAATCCCTGTGACCATAGTAGTAAATCTAAACACTACAGAGAAAAAGGTGGCACCCACTAAAGATCTTTGAGGAAGTGCTGCCAGGAATTCTGATGATGACAGCTGCCAACTTTGCTGATGAGAGCCAAGGAAGTGCCCAAGTTGTCTGAAAAGCTGTCTGGATCATTGGGTTCGAAGGCTGTTGGCCAACAGTTCAAAGTCCTGCTGACTGGCCAACAGAAGTGCCATTCCTCGTGAGTCACTTCTGGGGCTGTCATTGCTTCACATCTGCAGCAACAAGCTGATCAACAGCACAAAAGAACCTGCCCTGAGGAGCTTCTCAGGTGACACCGACTTGGAGGGAGCTGGTGGCTGCTGGAAGGCCTCAGCCCTGCAGAGGGACTCCTGGCACTGCTCCCTCCCTGACACTGGGAAGGCCCTGCCGGCTGCAGGGGTCACCTGCTGGGAAGCCCAGGATGCTCCAGGCACAGCTGGGGCTGCAGGCCAGGGCCAGCACTGCAGGGATGGGGCTGGGGCCCAGCAGGTGACAGGGAGAACAGAGTCAGGAGAGGATCCATGCTGTGCTGGAGGCCAACCACGTCCTGAGCACGAGTGTGGCTGTCAAGCACATGGAAAGGATGGTGGCCCTGGGCTCAACAGCTCGTGAGGCTTCATCTGGAGCTCTGTGTGTCCACATCTGGGACCTCCTGGAACAAGACTAATCTTGACAGCCTGGAGAAAATCCACAGCAGGGCCCAAGTGTGGTATGGCATAGGAAAGAGCAGGCAGGAGGAATGGAATTTTTCCCTTCAAATAGCTGGCAGGAGCCACAGAGAAGACAGACTCTTCTCAGAGGTGCAGAGAGGAAAAGGACAGGAGCCAACAAGCTGGAGCAAGGGCAGAGCTGTCTGGGCATTGGGGAAAAAAGAGTTTCCCAAAGTGGGTGGATAAGCCCTGAGTCAGGCTGTTGCAGAAAATCCGAGGCTGCAGAAAATCCATCCCTGGAGACCCTCAAGACTTCATGGGAAAAGGTCCTGTACCATTTTGAGGTAGCCCTACTTTGAGCAGGGGCCTGAGCAGAGACTTCCAGGGGTCCCTACCAATCTGCATTCCTCCTTGAGTCTGCATTGGGTTGGTTTGTTTGCCTTCAAGAGGGTGAGCAAATGTGGGGGCGGGGTTGACAAGGCAACCTCTGAACCTTTTTTCTCTGAACCAGAGGTGCCTGTCTGTGACAGATGCAGGCACAGGCATAAACAAATGGATCCACATGACAGAGGAGGTCTGCAAGCTCTGCCAGCAGTGCAAGTATCTGTTGTGTCCAAGAATCTGGACACCTCTCTTTATCTCTTGATATTTTCTCAAGGAACTTCCTTCCCGTTTCCAAGACGCTTCTCCTCCCAAGGCCATTTGCATAAGGGACTAATTATAATCAGGGTTGTTCAAGCAGCAAAGATGTGGGTAAGGGAAAACCTGTTTGATCATCAAAATTGCTCACTTTGGAGAGGAGGAATTTAGATGATTATACATGCAGATGTGTATGCATACACACATGGGTTATTTTATTTTGCTTTTTTATATTTACTGTTATCATAAGTTATCCTTTTCAGGATTCTGTGTTAATATAATTATTTGCAGAGTGGTCCTATGACTAGACACTTTTAGAGGTCCCTTGAAATGCAATATTTTCCCTAATTCCATCTGACATTAATCCTGTGGATGCTTATAAACACAAGACAAAAAAACCTCTTCAGTCATAACAGGGCAGAAGCCAGTGACATAATTGCCAGGGACAAGATTCTAAACCTGTTGATACCAGAGATAAGGTCTCAGATAGAATGAAGAAAAGGAAGCCTTATCACAATATCAATCTTCTAGGACCTTCCAGTAGAAATTTTAGAGCAGTAAAGATGAATGGGCAAGTCCTTAGCTTTTGCTTCTTGCTGATAGCCAAAATACGATCCAATAGACAGTTCTTTTCAAACCCCAGAAATCACAAGAACACATGAAATACTAAAACATTTACACTGGCAAGACCAGAAGATTAAAAAAAGCCCAGTTACTTCAACAAAATAACATTTTACAAAAACATACAGAGTTTTTCCCTGTACAGCCTCAATTGACAAGGGCTGACTTTGGAAAATTTCCATGAATCCTTCTCATCCCACATACAATTCTTATCCCTTTGAGAAAATGAACATGGATACAATTAGACTGTTCAAGAAGAATTTAGCAGAATATCAGACTTGGTATAATAATGAATAGCCTTTCCCATTTCACCGAGGCCCTATCCTTACATCTCATAAATGCCAAGGTAATAGCTGACAGAAACAATTTTTCCAGTTTGCAGTATCCAAGAAGAAAGCCAGACAATGAAGGGGCAAGTTTCACAACAAAACCCAGGCATGAACTTTATCATTTACATGGATCAAGTTGCTGACAGCTATAGTGTACCATTTCAAACAAATGACCTGGTCCAGTGATTAAGCCAGACTTGATGGCAGATGCTGAAAAAACCCATCAGCTATGTCACAAACCCCTAGACCAGCAGCTGCTATCTGCCTTATTTAACAAAATCCAATTGCTACCAAAATCCACTTGTTTCTCCCTGGTCACATTTCTCTGCAACCACCAAGACACAGGCATCTTAAACCCAGTAAAGTCCAGTTATGACGAGCTGTCCTTGATACTACACTATGTCCTGGATTTAATATAAAAGATAAAAGACATGATGAGGCTGGCCCAAGAGAGCCTGCTAGGAACCAGCCTGATTAGTAGAAACAATACAACACAAAGGCCGAATTGAGGCTTGAAGCATTGCTGTTATTTCCTTCAGCAAAACTGTTTTCAAATATAATAGCTGAATAACTGGGTTAAGTGCATTGCCTATGTTACGAACCTGACAAGAGGAACCAGCTGGAAACTGAGCTAGAGCTGAAGCTCTTTATCATCACAAGTGAAAAAATCTGGATACCATAGGAGACAAACTGTCACAACAACAGAGGGACTAAGAAGATCAGATAGTAAAAATGTTTGCAGGTGTCTTTTGGCTACAATCCAGAAGATTCAATCTGATTCAGCATGGAAACTAAAGTAAATCCACAAACTTACCTGCAACCCTATGGAGTGGGTACATTAGAAACTAAGGATTATCACTGAAAAAGACAGGAAAAGCAATATTAGTAAGAAGATACAGATGGAAAATGTTAAAGCTCCCTCATACTGAACTGGAATGGGGCAACCCTGAATGTACATACAGACTGGGGAATGAGAGGCTGGAGAGGAGCACTGCAGAAAGGGAGCTGGAAGTCCTGGTCCATGACAAGTTGAATGTGAGTCACTGAGCCCTGGTAACCAGGAGGGCCAACCCTGTCCTGGGGGACATCAAGCACAGCCAGGGAAGGGAGGGGAATGTCCCACTCTGCTCTGCACTGAGGCAGCCTCACCTCGAGTGCTGGGGGCAGTTCTGGATGTCACAACAACAAAAAAACCCCATTAAGTTGTTAGAGAGTGTCCAGAGGAGGGCAACAAGGGTGGTGAAGGGCTTTGAGGGGAAGCTGTGTGAGGAGTGGCTGAGGTCACTTGGTCTGTTCAGCCTGGAGGAGAGGAGACTGAGGGAAGACCTCATTGCAGTTACAACTTCCTTGCAAGGGGAAAAGGAGGGGCAGGCACTGATCTCTTCTCTGTAGTGACCAGTTACAGGATCCAAAGGAATGGCCTGAAGTTGTGTCAGGGGCAGTTTAGGTTTGATATTAGGAAAGATTCTTCACTCACACAGTGGCTAGGCACTGTAACAGGCTCCCAGGTCACAGCACCAAGCCTGACAGAGTTCAAGAAGCTTTTGGACAATGCTCTCAGGAACATGGTGTGACTAGGGGTGGTCCTTTGCAGAGCCAGGAGTTGGATTCAATGATTCTGAAGGGTCTCTTCCAAATCAGGATATTCTGTGATTTTGAGATTCTGCATATATGCACACCAGGTGACAGTTCAGTTCCTTTCCTATGACACACGTTAAAAAGGCTGAGGGAAAGTTCAATACATAAGTAAATCAGTTTCTATCATGTGTATTGAGAGACTGGTTGAAGTGATTCCAGGACTCCAGAAATTTTAAGGATTTTATCATTATCAAGGCCTAAGCAAGTTAAATAGGAAATGGTGAGCTTCAACCACTTTAAAGTGGATTAATACACCTTTATCCTCAGAGTCTGTATGTTGCTGTACACTTAAAACAATGTCAAAATTTACAGTTAATTCACGTTCAGTTTTGAGTGCTGCGATATGAACATACATACCTCCAATACTAACAAACCATAATAAACATGTTTAAGTTTAGGACTCCTCTCAGGTGGAAAACAAAGTCATATCTGAGAACAACATACACCAGAATTAATGACAAAATAGCACTTTTGCTATTTTGAACAAAGCTGCTGTCTTTAATAAATCTTATAACTTTACAGAGAGTTACACTGATTTATTATTTTTTTAAACAGTGCCTGGAAATGAAGAGAGATATTTTATTAATTTTTCTTACAGGAAACTGTGTGTGGTCTGTATTGCAGTTACAATTTCAAGTCAGCATTGCAAAACAGACTACTACATCTGCATATGAATCAGCAATGAAGCCAATCATTGCTGCAAGCAGCTAAAATCTGAGAAACAGCATCAAAACTGAAGAGAGAGACTCAAACATTCTCAGTGAATGCTGTCAAAATACACAATAGTTGCCCAGCCGTGTTCTCTACAGGTTGTGTACATAAAGACAATGCAAAAATTATATTCAAGGCCTTCCTTAAGTTGATCAGCTCACTCCATGAGAAGAAAAATCAGTAGAAAACAGCACAAACTAATACTCACAGGAATAAGTTCAGGTGCCCAGAATTCAGACAAGGAATGTAAATCATGCCCACAAAAAGACAAAAAGTGATTTGTACTTTGAAACAAGCCCCCATGACACAGCAAAGATGTTTATTCTTGTTTAATCCTTGGCAGAAGTTCCTGCAACTAGAATATTCTCACAGTTGTGCTGAAACATATGAAAACAGAGACTCTTAAAAAAATCATGCTGAAGAAGAACATGCAATCAGAACTAGAGACTTAAGTTCTGAGGTATTTTCCAAGCACTTTACAAATGAGCACTCTCCCTTCGTGTCGCTAATCTACAGTCTCTTTGGTGTGAAAACCAGCAACTGAAGACTCCATAACTCTATCAACCTGAGGGGTCAAGCAGGCCCAGACGAGGTGAACACCACCATGTTGCTTGGTGCAACACCTACAGTACACAAACTCTTCTCCATCTGATCTTTCACAAGTTCTCTCTGAATTTACATTACTGAAACATGACTGACACAGCAAGTGTGTGCTTTGGTATAATTTAATTTCAGATTTCTCTGTTCAACAAAACTGGCAGAGGGGCATTATGTGGAAAGGCGAACAGAGAAAAGTCCATTTGTATCAAAAGTTTATGAAGTTTATCTTCTTAGTTGAGGTATCTCTATGAAACACCAACTCATTGAAGCATAAAATACCAAATACCCCCCCGTTAAAACTCATTTCTTGAATTAACACCATTCCATGACACAAGAGCATGATCCACTACTCTTGGAGTTATCAGTCTTACATATCTTACTGTGCTTCACTCATTAAAAATCAGGCGGGTGTTTGGGTTTTTTTCAGAGTTCATGCCATCCACTTGTGCACCTTGATTTTTTGCCATAAGGAGAAGCCATAAGAATACTGAACTACGCAGAACTGTTTGTAAATTGAAGATACACCTATTTACCAACTACCTTTGTTACATTTGCCAGGAATCTTGCAATGTTACAGGAGAACAACCTGCTAATACACTGCAGACTGAGTGCACAGGAAAAGAACAACAAAGAAAAATCCACAAGTGACATCTATCATCTAGGTATGATTTCTCTCTGTGTAAAGCTAACAGAATCATAAGCCATTACTGACACAGAGGCAGCTGAAAATGTGAACTGCAGCAAGAGACATAATGCAGATAAATGTCCCTTTTTTGTGCTTTAAAGAGTTCCATAGGCTCTTTCTTCGAAATCCTTTCATTAATTACATTGTCTAGTAGAATCCAGCATTTTTTGCAGAGGCTAAATTTTTCTTGTCGCACATTGAGCCTGATTTCCCCTTCTCCAGCCCCATCAGCTTAAAGAGAAAGTGGCTATTCTGTGAAAGACTATGGAATCTACATCCAGAAACACGCTCTGGGCAGTAAACAAAATTACTATGGGCTACAAGTTGTACCTATACTTAAATACACAGGAATTAGTTCAAACTTCTCAGCACTAAAATATGCAATTTTATGTAGCAGTACACTGATTATAGTTACTGTTACTATTTCCTTCTAGAGCTAGATTTGTTGCTGTTTTAAGGTCTAGTTGTGTGATTACATTTCTGACACAATAAAGCCATCATCACCCAGTTCTTTCAGGTATACACACTACAGGAAGATACAGAAAGTAGAGCTAGGCATCATTTGTATAATGATTGAGGATTTTTTGGCATGGTAGTTTAGATGCAGTTTCTAAGAGAGCCACAAAACCATTAGGAGGAAATATCCCCCCACCATTAAATTTGTTTTTAAATGAAGACAAGTGCAAAACCATGGACATAGGCACGTTCATGAGCATGTTCTTGCTCAGTTGCAGAAAAAAGTGATGACAACTTTTGCAAGCAGAGGTGGCTAATTGTGATTTGACCTGGGGATACTAAACACTCAGTTATAAACAGACTTTGCTGAGGTGAATGTAACTATTGCAGTGGCACAGGACTGACTTCGTGCTCACTGGAGCAGCAGTTCTTCAGGGAACAGTGAATTCTGGGGAACCAATTTGTTAAAACATTGCTGAAGGAACACGGCAGAGATGTGGGTGTTCAGTGCTCTGATTTAACAGTCATTTGAAATGAGTATGAATAGACAGCATTCCAAATCAGCAGGCTGTGCCTCAACTGACGAATTAATCAGCGTGTCGTGATTTCTGGGAAGTAGCACTTAATTCAGTGGACAGAGAACTGCCCCAAAACAAAAGGACATAAGAGGAAGGGAAGGGAGAACCTCTGTGGACTAATGTCTGTCTTGTCGGTCACGGAAGAAAATTAATGTTATTATTATTCCTTTAGAAGTATTTCAAGCAATTATGTCCTGTTTACTTTGGTGCCAAACAGTGCTTGCTGGAGTCAGGTCTCCTCTACAGCAAACAGCAGTACTCTTTAGCCTGCAAGTTTCAAGGTCATGCAGTATTGAACTTGCAAATGTGTTGGCACAAAGAAGGTAATAGATGTTGTCAACAATACTGACATATCTTCCTGAAATAATCAATCTTTTAATTTTCATATGCATTAGAAAATTCAAATGATTTTTAAATGTGTCATGACACAAAACAGAGGCTATAAACCTACACATTTCTCAGTTAGGGAAAAGTTATTCTTATCTACAAGCTACTTAGAAATCTGATAACAACTAAAATAAGTACTGTCATTTGATGGAAAAAGGAATCCAAGACACAAAAAAATCTTCTACCTTAAATAGACAGAAGATATGCTTGAACTGTACAGTGTTCTGGGATCTGCACACTATGCACACACCCCTCTGTCTTAGAGGGTCCAGTGCACAAAGTCCAGTATGGTGCATCAGAACACCAGCCAGTTCAACATCATCTTTCTCAAGTAGTCATGGTTTAAACACAGACGTACATAAATTTTTAAAGTAAATATTTTAATATACATTCAGTACTTCCTTCTTCTGTACTTTCCATGACCCTTTTGGTACAAGTAAATCTAACTAAACCCATCTTTACTTTTTTTGCATTGTAAGGTCAGACACTGTATGAACTCAAACCAATGATTAACAATTATTCTTGAAGTGAAAGAAATAAATTTCAATAATTATAGCTCACAGAATTCAGTCAATTTTTCCTGTCTCTTTTCAGTGCAGTTGATAAAGTTTTGCTTCTGTTTTCATTTTAAAATAAATTATTTTGATTATATACATTTGGAGTTTTTTCCTTTATTAAGTGAATTGTAGCTATCTAGAAATCACTGCATCTTGAACCTAGAAAAACACAAACCAATGGATCCCAACTTCAGTATCCCATTGCTCTTCAGAACCATTAAAAATTACTTCAGTTTTGATTTGGATGTTCAATATATTAAATTAACACTTTGTTCCACAGGAATAGAGGCCACTGGACAGAGGGAAACTTTTTTTGCTTATGCAACTTGTTGGATACCTGAAGCATTTCAAAAGATTTCCTTGCCCAGGAGGTCTAGGATAAAAAGTTACTTCTTATAAATATGTACATTTAACCTTAAAGTATTGTGGATGAGAAGTGTATGCAACAGTAAAAGCAGGAAAACCAGGTTCCCACTTTTCATCTAGACAAGACAAAATCCCACTTGGTCTCCAAAAAGTGAAGTTACCTGATTTTTACTTACATTGCGGTCTCAGGGACTTCCGTATCCCAGAACTCACTACTGGGCTGTAGTTTGGGGAAAGAATTCCTCCAGAAAATCCAAAAGGATGGAGTGAAAAAGGCAGCAAAATTGTAACCAAACAGAAAACACTGAACATTGCAAGAAGCATTACAAATTCATACAACTGGATTTGTGTTTTTAATAGATTACGGCTGGCCACTTTGTCTGCTTTGCTCAGTTCCTTTTTTATCCTCTCTCATTGCAGCTTTGGCTCTATTCCTATCTACTCCCCAAACTAAGCCTAAATGCCAGTGATATTTGATAGCTGAATTGCAGTTCCCAAGGCCAGTCTGGATATAAATTCAGATCCAAAGTTCAACTCAAAATAATGAAAATCTTCCAGAAGTTTCACAGAAATAACTCTGGTTATTTCAATGTCTTTCCTTTCTAAAACCACTCTTGTCATTTTTTTGTAGATTCATATATGTTTACCACTGCTCCACTATTAACATCATCTTCTGCTGAAGTCCCACACAACCTAGGTTCCTCACAGAAAAGCATCAGTCAGTATTTTCCATACATGCATGTAGTAAGTAAAATGAACATTACTCTGAGATTTTAGAGACAGAAAGGTCATAAAGGTAAGGATATTCATAAACATTATACACAGGAGAAAAACAGGCCAAGATTTGTCACCATTTAGTTATAAAGTTGAAACCTACACTCATATTCTAAAACCTGGAGTGTTCACAGTCTTTAAGAATCTGACTACAAACACTGTTCTTCCAAATCTAATAGACAAAGGATAGGACAAAAGGCTGAGAAGGGGAAACAGAATCATTCCTAAGAAAGACCCACCCTAGGCAGGAAAAAATGTTAGGAGTTTTCCTGCAGTAGCTTCAGGCANTGGTAAGTATTATGGTCTTACAAACTCAGAAAATTACCTAGTTTATCCTAATAGGCCAGCTTACTTTTTAACTATTAAAAAAATAATAGAAAAAAACAGAAGACAAGAATTGGATCAAGTAAATTGATTACTCAGTAGTTGGTAAAGGACTGAAGAATAGTTTTTGTAAATTGCCATTTTGAGCCTGGGCAAGACAATTCAACTATTTGGGTTCAGATATTACTTGTCCTTCAAATAAATCCTTACGGATTTTTCCCCATCTTTAAATTTTCAGGTCCCATTTCTCAACATTTTCACCTCTCTAATTACTATTTTTTCTATATAAAAGTATTAAAGCCCGTAATAACAGAACAAACCTTGGCAGACTCATTCTTTATCACTGCATTTTAGGTCATCATTTGATGGCTGTTTTTTATAAATACCTTTAACTCATGAACACAGCATCTCGCCTGATTTCAACTCACTCAAATTACTGAACTTTAAAATCAGGACTGTGATCTGGGACAGTCCAGCTTTAACAGAAAAACCATCACTTCTTGAATAAAGACATTGCATAACATAAAGAGTTAGATTGCTCTTGATATCTGTTGGAAACAGAATCTAATACAGAGTCCATGACTGAGTTCTGCACTGAACTAACTTCTAGAAATGGGTAAGTTCCAGCCTAAAAATGGTATATACATGATGGCTAGCCATGAGATTCTTGCTAAACTTCTCTTAAGGAAAAATGTAAGATTTATGAACAAACATGGACACAGAAAAACCTAAATGAAACTTCCAAATTGAACTATGCACTGATTTTCATTTTGATGAGGACCGAAAATACCAACCTTGCCTCCCACTAAGATGTCAGTCACTATTTTGTTAGCAACATAGATGCTCTGCAGAACCCAGAGTACAGTCAATGGCATTAAACCAAGCTCCCAATTTTTTTCAGTGGGCTACTGGTTTAAGCAGAGAGACTGAGAACTGCAAAATGTGGCAAGAAGCAGATTCCTATTTATGAATATTCCTGTAAAAGTTTTGATAGCATGCAAAAAGCATGAAAAAAATCTTGTGCTTTATGACTGATTCAACTCATATTATTAGGTTAGTAATTTTGTATGGGAATCTTGAACGGTCTCTTTGTGCATGTTGGGATTGTTTCTTTCATGCTGCACATACGGTGCCTTTGAGGAATGCTTCATTCACTTGAAAACATAGTTCTAGAAACAATATTTTGTTTACTACTCTGCCCCTTGTCACATTGCTTTAGAAGTAGAGAAGGAGAGCTGATTCAGATAGGGATAGCTTCCTAGTACATTCACTTTTGATTAAAAACAATATTATTCCATTTTATGCGATAGGCAAAAAATTCTGCTCTATTAATAGTCTATAGCACCCTAATGAAATCTAGCAGAACACAGAAGGAAAACTGGGTCCCTACTGAGTTCTCTGAAGGAGCTGGAGACAAACAGAGGAAAAACATGGGTAAGATGTTAAGCAGGAGTGCTCAGACACAAACCTGACCACAAAGAAAAATGAAAAGTTTATTCTATGGGGTAAAAGTTTTCTGTTGCAAATAATAATATGACACTTTCAGTAGAGGCTTATTAAACATATTTTTTCTGCACCATTTGTGAGTCATATTCCCTTGTCTATTATTATAAACACAGTGTCACCAGTTAGTTTTGCCTAAAGTAGCCCCCACTGGCTTGTTTAAACTGGAGCATTCCTTTTTAAAGACTCCTTTCCTTTTTAGTTGCTTTGCATGCAGTGCGAAAGAGTGCACGCTCTACTAAAACAGAGCTGCACAGGAGGAGGCCAACTGCACAATAATTCTTGAAGAGACTGACAATAGCTGGAATTAAATTATGCTTTCATTTTTCTTATGTGTTTCAATCTGATTTGTCTTAATAGCATGTTTGCAACACGTTAATTATCAGGACTTGACACTGCACAGTTGGCATTTAGTAGAAGAGTGATTTGACTAGGACAGTGAAATCTAAATAACTTACATGCACACAAATGCTTGGCAAAAAATTAGATTAAGCAATCTTTACTGCATTACCTACTAACTCAGCATTTCTAAAAATGACCATCATAAACCACCATGTCTCAGATATCCTTTCATTTGTCGAGTGGTCCTACAAAATCATTAGAGACAACCTACACTGCACAAAAATCTACCCATTACATATAAGCCAAATGAACAGTTNATCAGTCAGTATTTTCCATACATGCATGTAGTAAGTAAAATGAACATTACTCTGAGATTTTAGAGACAGAAAGGTCATAAAGGTAAGGATATTCATAAACATTATACACAGGAGAAAAACAGGCCAAGATTTGTCACCATTTAGTTATAAAGTTGAAACCTACACTCATATTCTAAAACCTGGAGTGTTCACAGTCTTTAAGAATCTGACTACAAACACTGTTCTTCCAAATCTAATAGACAAAGGATAGGACAAAAGGCTGAGAAAGGGAAACAGAATCATTCCTAAGAAAGACCCACCCTAGGCAGGAAAAAATGTTAGGAGTTTTCCTGCAGTAGCTTCAGGCATTTTTGCTATGTATACATTTTCTTTGTTTCATCTGTTCTAGGAGGATGATGCACCATACGAGCAATGCCAATGTTTTGTTTGCCCAATACTGGGTCAAACAGATGTGCCTGCATGGAATTTTTATTGAAAATCTCATGTAACTGAAATGTTTGCATGGCAGCACAAAGGTACAAGGCTAAGTATAGAGACACACTACAGTTTATTCTGCCTTACTAACCAACTGCAACAAGTAGATGAAGGAAGAATTGTCAGACAAGAGTATGTTACTCTCTGTTAAGAAAGTAACTAACCAAAGCTACATTTCAAAATTATTAATTTCATAATTTAAATTTTAAATAATTATTAAATTATTAATAATTA
>VXBB01016792.1:299881-374616 GCA_013399915.1 Illadopsis cleaveri | reverse complement strand
ACTAAGATGTCAGTCACTATTTTGTTAGCAACATAGATGCTCTGCAGAACCCAGAGTACAGTCAATGGCATTAAACCAAGCTCCCAATTTTTTTCAGTGGGCTACTGGTTTAAGCAGAGAGACTGAGAACTGCAAAATGTGGCAAGAAGCAGATTCCTATTTATGAATATTCCTGTAAAAGTTTTGATAGCATGCAAAAAGCATGAAAAAAATCTTGTGCTTTATGACTGATTCAACTCATATTATTAGGTTAGTAATTTTGTATGGGAATCTTGAACGGTCTCTTTGTGCATGTTGGGATTGTTTCTTTCATGCTGCACATACGGTGCCTTTGAGGAATGCTTCATTCACTTGAAAACATAGTTCTAGAAACAATATTTTGTTTACTACTCTGCCCCTTGTCACATTGCTTTAGAAGTAGAGAAGGAGAGCTGATTCAGATAGGGATAGCTTCCTAGTACATTCACTTTTGATTAAAAACAATATTATTCCATTTTATGCGATAGGCAAAAAATTCTGCTCTATTAATAGTCTATAGCACCCTAATGAAATCTAGCAGAACACAGAAGGAAAACTGGGTCCCTACTGAGTTCTCTGAAGGAGCTGGAGACAAACAGAGGAAAAACATGGGTAAGATGTTAAGCAGGAGTGCTCAGACACAAACCTGACCACAAAGAAAAATGAAAAGTTTATTCTATGGGGTAAAAGTTTGCTGTTGCAAATAATAATATGACACTTTCAGTAGAGGCTTATTAAACATATTTTTTCTGCACCATTTGTGAGTCATATTCCCTTGTCTATTATTATAAACACAGTGTCACCAGTTAGTTTTGCCTAAAGTAGCCCCCACTGGCTTGTTTAAACTGGAGCATTCCTTTTTAAAGACTCCTTTCCTTTTTAGTTGCTTTGCATGCAGTGCGAAAGAGTGCACGCTCTACTAAAACAGAGCTGCACAGGAGGAGGCCAACTGCACAATAATTCTTGAAGAGACTGACAATAGCTGGAATTAAATTATGCTTTCATTTTTCTTATGTGTTTCAATCTGATTTGTCTTAATAGCATGTTTGCAACACGTTAATTATCAGGACTTGACACTGCACAGTTGGCATTTAGTAGAAGAGTGATTTGACTAGGACAGTGAAATCTAAATAACTTACATGCACACAAATGCTTGGCAAAAAATTAGATTAAGCAATCTTTACTGCATTACCTACTAACTCAGCATTTCTAAAAATGACCATCATAAACCACCATGTCTCAGATATCCTTTCATTTGTCGAGTGGTCCTACAAAATCATTAGAGACAACCTACACTGCACAAAAATCTACCCATTACATATAAGCCAAATGAACAGTTAAACACAAAAAATCCACAGAGAAACCTCCAAGCTGAGCTGAGACCTGTTACGGTGTGGTGTGAGAGTCCCGTCATTGGCCTGTCAGTGGGGGAGAGACCCCACACCAAAAGCAGCACCAGCATTTCTCTGAAGTCAGTGGAGCTGTACCTCTTACAGAAGCTCTGATTTTGGCTCACTTAGGTACAGAATACACCAAGGAGGGGACAGGAGCAAATCTCAAGTGCTGAAAGTAACATATTCATGCATTCCTCAAGTACTCAGAAATTAGACGAAAATGTTACTTAAAAAAAGAAGTGAGAAAGAACTTGCTGACATCAATTTGTCTTGGAAATATCTTTAAGTAGTATAAAAGGCTTCCCATGGTACTTCTGTGAATTGTCTCTCTCACCCAGATCCCAGGTGTCAACTAGCCTCAGTTTCAAATATATTCCAAATTAAACATTTTGCATATCCTCCCTGAATGTGTTCTTTTTGGGGGTGGGTGTGCTGGACAGTTTGGCAGTAAGCATTTGCTGTAATTAGACAAACACTTCAGGAGAAAGAGCTGAACAGATTTTCACTGAACTGCTGTACCTAGTTGGATTTGTGCTTCTGCTAATGACAACCTCTACCAGTTTCAACCCTAAAGATCTGAGATGCAAAAGACAGCATGAATAATTCAGTGAGCATGGGGTCCTGAACCCACCTTTCCTTTCATAAAGAGAGAAGTAATGCACCTCAGGTATAAAGTTTTACTCTTACAGGGCTTAATCTTTCTTTCTCTTTCAGTGCTCTGTTACTAAGTGCTGTGTAGGTGTGAAAAGCCTTATTACCATGTAATTTTGTTGGGATCAGACTTCCAATTACCTGCCTTGCTTCATGTTCATTTACACAGAACGATCAAAATCTGTTTTATTTCCTAACAATAGCAAATTTTGCTATAATTACTTTAAAATGGAAATCTAAGGAATAGTGCCCTGGTTAATTCACACATGGCACCTATCCACACAAGAATAAAATACCATGTTATTTATTACCTTTCTCATAATGAACTTTATAATAAACAACTGAAAAACTAATTTGTTTTTTGACAATGGCAAACCTTTGAATAGAGAAAATCACAGAGTCGAACACAGAGTGCAGTCCTGTGTGGTAAGTGGTCTCCATAGCAACCAATAGATTTTATGCTAAGTCTGGCCTTTAAAAACATTTCACGTTTACCACCGAGAAAAAGATGGCCTTGATTTAAAAATGATACAACAAGTATCTTGAATGTGCATGCTTTCTTTTCTCTCTTGCAAATAAAATTAGCAGACGTCCCTTTAACACTAAATCCTCTGAGGGCTGCGTGTCATCATTGACGCATGTGTGGGCCTCCTTTAGGCTTGGAATTTTTTTTCCTTGCATATCATTGCAAGACTTGAAGCCCTTTCCCCCCCATTTACCCCTCCTTGTTTTTCTCTATCCAGAACAAAAATAGAACATCAAGTTCTTATCTCAGTCAGTGATCATGGTGACAGTGAAAATATTATTGCATGCTTATCTATAGCAGTTTCAATCTTACAAGCTTATAATAACTTGCAATAATGGAAGAAGTAGTAACTATAGCTGCAACGCCTGCTACAACCTAATTTACTTTCACTCCACATTCAAGTGACTGAAGCCCCTAAAAGGAAATGTATTTTTAATAAAGATTCCAACTTAAGGACGTGTGTATGTAATTATTGACAATGATATGCTATAAAGAGTTGTATGATTATAATCATTAGCACTTAATGAGAATTTTGTTTGCAACACTAGATTTTGAGTAACAGGACATGAGGGCAGATGTAGAGAATTATAACTGAATTTATCATTATCTTTTCAATTCTTATAACCTGACAATATAGGGTACACGACTTTAAAATTTAATCCAAAGCAGAGCTTGCATGCTCAGGTTATTCCTCTTGGCATGGGTGTGGGATGCCTGCTTTTCATTGATTAGGAATGCAGCCTTGAGAGCTTTGGATGAGTAGGAGGGGAAGATACCGAGATTATTTGTTGCTATTCCTGTAAAGGTAATTTCAACATGCATTCAGTCATCATCGTGACAGTAATAGCACTTCATACATAGCCTTTCACATCATGGAATGTTTGGTCTCTGTGTTCCATTCCATCACAAATGCAGTAAAAGCATCACTCCTACCACACTGATTGCTTTCTCCACAATTTCCTTTTTGCAAAGTACACTTTCTTTTCACTCTAACTTTAGAAAGGTCCTGTGTTGAGCCTCAGTGAAGAGGACATCAAAGAGTCAAGTTCTGTTTGCCATGAAATAAGACAATATAACAGAATTTATTACCCGTTTTGTTTCTTTCAACTATGTGCTATTAGACTTAAGTTTCTCTAAAGATGATCATCAATGCAGCAACAAAAATTAGAGCTTCGATGATGAAGGAAACAGGCAACAAAACAGAAGCTAAAAGCTTCTGTATGAAGAAGCATGATCCCCAGTACAACTCTAGAGAAGACAGAGGTTTGCCCCCTGTAGAAAATAAATACGCTACAAATCTAATGAAGATACAGACAGCGCAGCCACAAGGCCAGAGAATTCTCAGGTACCATGGTAGGGAAAGGCAGGGTAAAGACTGCCTGTCATTTCTTTTATTTCTTGCATCAGGATACACTAAGCACATTGAGGGGAATAATTAATCACAGTAACAATGTGTGATGGTATGCCAATGAAATCTTGCTTACAGTGAATGCTGTAGCATTGGTGTATCCTCACCACTGTGCCACCTGCTCCTCCCATGCTCTTTTCTTCCACACAGATGGAGAAACACCGTGCCAGAGTTATGATTAGCATAGGGTTGGAGTTATCAGAAACAACTGAGCAATTCCTGACAGACCACTTTTCTTATTTAGAAGAGAAATCAGAAAGACACGTACTGCAACTTCATTGCAAAAAGATGAAAAATGCAAGCAAAATGTTCCAAGGGAGGGTCCTACCTGTCAAATACTTCCCTTGGCTCCTGATGTGCAGACAGACCTCCACAGAACTAGTGCGAACCTGAGATCTGCATTCCAGACCAAGCAACCCTACAATTTCCCTGGGAGTTGTGCTCTTAAAGTATGCCTTCATGCCCTGCTTTGAAGAGAAAAACTGGGTATTAATACTATGGGATGCAGCAGCATTTCCAACAAGCTTACAGGGATATCACTACAAAAAGATATCTTTTGCAAAATGTAGGATAAAGATGATGGTATTGTATTAGCATGCCTCCTACCCAGAATTTCCTTCCTTCACATACTCTTAGAAGCTAATTAATTTCATCCTTTTTTTTAAAAAAAGCACTCACTCTCTTGTCATCATATGTACTTTTAGCAACTTTGTTTTTATTGTACAGACCTTTCATTTTCCCTAGTTCTCTAAAAGAAAAAGTTTCACATGGCCAATTCTAAAATGGAAGAGAATTGATGTGTTCTGAATTAAATATCTGCTCTTGTTTTGTATTATTTAGAGAGACATACATACCTAGAGAACTGTTCCCCTAATGTAGGAGTTTCTGATATTGACTCATAGATATTCTAGTGAATAAGCTTGAAGCTCTGTGTTTGGGGAAAATGAAAAAGGTAAAATACCTGAAACTCTCATAAGGCAGATTCAACAGCCTTTTTTTCTTGTTTCTAACTGGAGATACAGCAATAAGATCTTTTTTCAAGCATGGCAGCATAGTGATCATATTTGAAAGTGGCAACTTGTCATTAAATACCTGTCAAATATCCCAGCTTCCATAGTTAATAACAATATAATATTCACTGCCTTGAGAGAAAAAAAAGTCAACATTTGAATTGGGGGGTGAGAGGGAGCAAGACAGGCATAGCCACTAACCATCAAAGCCTACACACTATATAGTCAGACCAAAGGTCCACCAGCTGCTGTCCAGGATAAAAGTAGTCACTCAGAAATATTTTGATAGATATTATAAAAACTTGTAAATGGAACCAACTTGGAAGATCGATTTTATTATGTCACTGCCTCTTCCACACAGAGAATATGTGGTTGTTCTAATAAAAACAGTTGATTGTTTTACATAATGAAATATCTGAGACCCTATTAACTTTTACATACAAACTGTTTTAATGTAGATGTGTCAGGAACCTGAAAATAAAGCTTAGTGATAGCTCTAGGATTAAGCTCTTCTCACTTAGTTAGAAATGCTAACGTTGATTATAAATTGCTTTTAAAGAGCAAAGCATATACTGTAAGTCCTCCCAATGCCTCCTACTAACTGACATCAACAAGGCATCTGGGACAAGTGTATGCTAGTAATTCATCTTAATAATCTGTCAGCAAAGCTGTCCTAATAGGATGTGTCTTTCATTTTGATTAAAATGACCCTCTGAAATGTGGTCCTCATAGGAAGTTGACAAGCAGAGGCAAATTTTGAACAGTCTGGCACTTCTAATTTTATCTCTGGAAAATGAAAGTGCTGTTAAATACTCTTACATAACTACTCCCTCTGTTTGGCTGTCTTGGCTTAGCTTCCACAAGAAGAACTTGTCTATACCCTTTTGATGATCAATAATAAATAGTCCTCTTTGGTCCCTGTGCCATTCTTTCATTTTTTATTTTTTGCCTCCATGTCATGATTTCTAGTATTGCTTGGGAGTGCCAGTAATTCAACACAGTAGTTAAATGAACTACATGTTTTCTTAAACATACAGCCATGCTATGAAAACACTTCTCATACCATCTGGAAGGCTTTAATCTTGGGATTTTTTTAGTGTATGAGCTGATGGGGTACATCATGTTGTCCCAATACACATACATATTCAACTCTTTAATATTAGATTTTTATTGTGCTGCCATGCCATGGTATTTCTTTAGGAAACTCGTTTGTCCTGTGTCCTAGGACTAATCATCGTAAACTGCTAACAAAAACAGATCTAACATTTACTGTAAGGATGTAAGACCACAGATCTGATATTAAAGTTTAACAACACAGACTTTCATGAGTTTTCTCATTAGACCATAATACATTCCACTTTATGATTCTTGCCACACATAAAATGCAATTTCAGTGTTACTATTCTAGCTCAAGTTGCATGTACATTAGAAAACATGGATAGTACCTTTAGAAGCTCATTTTAGGCATCAGGTAGACCAAAAGTTGCATCAAGAAAAGAGCCCTGACTTGGAAAGGCTGGAAAGGCAGTCAGGGAAAGAAAATGTTGCCGGTAGGCTGTCAGTAGGAAGACAATCACTGAGTAAATAGTAAACCCAGCTGAAAAATCCATTTAAAAAAATGCACCAATTTTTTGCTTTTCAACTACCTCTCACAAATTGTTAGAAAACAGGTTCTAACACTTCAGCTAGCTCAGATGAAAAAAAAAAAGAAGAACAAGATACACAAGTATTTTTGAGAGGTTTATGCAAATTTCTTCCTCCACAATTTTGGAAGGGCTAGTTGGCAATTTCATTCATGCTCTACTTAAAAAATGGGAGAGTTTGGGCCTGTTCCAAGACAATGTGACATAATGCATAACATATGTTTAGTCTTGAACATACATGTTGTATTCCCTTTTTACTTTTCTAATCCCATACCTATATCCTGTCAGCATCAGCCTTAAAAATAAAAATGATGAGACAAAACATTATTCCACAAATTCTGATTTACTGTCTTTGCACATGAAGACTAATAATTAATAAGGTTTTGAATAGTAATTCAATACTGGGAGCGTGGAAATATGGGACACAAAAAGAGAAGAAATATTAAAGTTCAGGTAGCAGTTTTAGTACTGTTTATCTTCCTAGATAGATCAGCTAAAGACAGCTTGAAACATTTTTTCTCCCTCTTTCTGTGCTAAAACTTGAGTTCTCTCTAATGTGCAAGACAATTCCTTGACCATCATTTTATCTTTGGGTCAACTGGAGATAAAGAGTTCATATGTATCAAACACAAGAAGTTCCAGATTCCCTAACTCTGTGTTGGGTAATGACGTGTGAGTCCCAGAATCAGGCTTTGTACACCTCAATCTTATACTACAATAGCAATATGCTACCACTCTTCCACAGTGTAGCTTTCCCTGATAAAGGACTGGGATCTTGGTCTGTAGTTCTACATAACTACGCAGCATAACGGGATTTTTGTCAGAAAGCAAAGGAAAAAGGTATTTCCTTCCATCTGCTCCAGACTCACCTTCTTGTTGTAGCCTCTCCTCTGCCCCTTCCGTTTGGCCAGTCTTTCAGGATCCAAGCTGAAACATGCCACAGAGGGGTGGAGTGTGTGTGTGTGTGTTTGGAGAGGGGCTAGTTCTAAGGACAAACATGGATGTTAAATATAGTCAGAGATCTACCAATTAAAGGAAACAAGCCGGGAACACACAGCCAACGTGAAAGGAAAAGCAGGGACCCCAACCTGTTGTAGGAACACGCACAAAACTGCACCAAAGACAGGATAAGCAAAAGAATGGAGCAGCAGAAGGCAGGATACAGGTTCCTTTTAATAAAGGCAGCAGCCTGATATTCAGCTGGATTTTCATATCTGTTTCCAGTCTTCCAATTCTGAATGAGTGCTAGGATCAGATTTTGGATGAATACCTAGAGTATTCAATGGAATGTTCTACCCCTGCATGGACTCCACTTCTTTTGTCTGGTCGAGGATATCAAAACCCATCCTGAACACAGTTTCTTGTCATAAATCACACACAGATGCTTAAGCAGTAAACCAATACTGTTCCTACTCTCTGCAAGAGCAAGAGGAGGCTTACAAAACCTACAGAGCCAAAAGAGAAACCTGCCAGCCTGCCCTGGACAGGACTTCCAAGCATCAGATGCACAATCTCTGCAAGTTTCTTCACCTGGCAGAAACAACAAAAAAGTAAAAATGCTACTTCTACTGACACTTCCCCTCTCCACAGAAATTAATTGTGTTTGTAGTACGCAACTGCCATAGACTGGCATCAATGTTCCTGCTCTTCAGAGAAAAAGACAGGCTGAATAAAGAAATAGATCACTGAAGGAGCAAGGGAGAAGCCAAGCATGTCCTGCTCCAAAAGGGAATTAAAAAAACAATTAAAAATTAAAAGTGAGCCACAGATTCCACCTTCACAGATAAACTATAAGTGATTGTTGTCACAATCACTCCACAAAAGTAAAAAATTTATGAGGGAACAGGCAAAGCAGCAGAATTCATGCTCTCTGAAGTACCCAGTCCTCCAAGTATCTTGCCAGTAAGCTAAGCAGAACTGTGTGAAATTGAACACTCCAGGTGATATTCAGCAACACTGCAGAATTTTTCAATTTAATTTCATCAAATGTCTTAAGGGGAAAAAAACACCTTAAAAAAAAATCATAAAAGCTCAACTGTTTGAACTACATTTTCTAAATATATTTTTAATTATTATTTTGTTGACTTATTTTGAATTTTTCTTCCATTTATATTAAAGAAGACCTTCAAATATTAAAAAACAATCAAATAATAAAGAAAACAATTTACTAAAAGCTCATTTAACCCCCTATATAAGTGAGATAGATTTCAAAATTGCAAAGAGATTAAATATTTGTCATCATTCCAGCTCCAGCACTAACAGGCTGACACAACTTCTTTCTTTCTACCACAGAAAATCTAGGAACATTAATCCCTGAGTTATATTAGCAAGGAGGTGCTTGGTCCCCAACCCCAAAAGCACAGAAACAAGTTGTCCTTTACACTTGAGAGGCTGAACACTAGGAGAAATATTGGCTCTAAGAGCATAGCATGTGAGGGGAGAGACAATTCAAGTTTACTTCAGAACAAAGCATGTAAAGAGGAAAGGAAAACCTTTTCATCAAATAGAATGAGCCAAATAGAATGATTTTCTGGAGCTCAGAAATCAGTTTTCTGGTTTTGGCTCTACCTTCATGCTCTCTGGGAATATCTGCAAGGTCTTCGAATTTCTGTCTGCTTTGATTTACCCCCATTTAAAAAAAAATATGATCATTCCTTTACAAAACAATTCAAGATGTATAGATGAAAAACTCTGTAACAGATATTAGAAGATTTTCTGCATTTTGCCTAAGATCCAGAGTCTTAAAGCCTTCTTTAATTCACAGTTCAGTGAATTATCCTGAAACATAAAAGTCTTTGGATAAAAACATTTGCATTTAGATACATATAACCTTACATTAAAACCAAAAGATGAATAATCCTTTAATGCTCCTGTCATATTTATTAGCTCTGCTCAAGGTGAGCAAAAGCTCTTGGGAACAGCTGTGCCAGACATTCTTTCCCTTCCCCCATTCACTATTTTTTCCCTTCTTTAACTGCAGGAGTTCAGTTCTAGCACTGTTTTTTCATACTAGGTTTTCCCTGCCTGGCACAAAAATCAGAATGCAGCAAAGACATAAGGGATGACAGATAAAAGAAATAAGAATTACACTAAATTAACTGTATACAGAATGAAAGAGATACATTCTGTTGTTCAGAGACACATTCTGACCAATTCTATCATTAATCTCTACATCATTGAATGCAAAGATTCTCTCCCAAAGCTCAGCCTAATTATTGTTTCTATTTGTCCTCTCAGAATCATTTAGGTTGAAAAGGAGCTTTTGAGAGCATCTAGTCCAACCCACTGCTCAAGCAGGATTACCTAAAGCCAGTTGCTCAGGGAGGTGCCCAGTCAAGTTTTGAGTATCAAAAAGGTCAGAGATCCCACAGTTCCTCTAGACAATCTATTCCAATGCTGGACCACACGTACAATGAAAGGTGTTTTCTTGTGCCCATTGTCACTTGTTGTACCACTGGGTGCTACTGAGTAGTTTGACTCCCTCATCTGTATTCCCTCCCACAAAGGCATTTATATAGGTTTATGAGATCCCCCAAGCCTTCTGTTCCACAGGCTAAACAGTCCTGACTTTCTCAGGCTCTCCTCACAGTAGATATGCTCCAGTCCCTTAAGCATCTTCACAGTTCTTGCTCTTCTCGCTCCTGGAAGTCTGTATCTTTCTTGTATGGGCAAGGCTGGAACTGGACACAGCACTCCAGCTCTGTAGAAGAGAATCATCACCACCCTTGGCTTGCTGGCACAGCAAAGGAGAAGCAAGGGAGCTTTCTAACACAGCCCAGGATACTGCTGGCCTTCTTTGCTCCAGGGGTGCATTGCTGGCTGTCACCCCACCATCTGTCAGGACCCCAAGGCCCACTCCACTGCAGAGCTGCTTTTCAGCCAGCCAGCCGCCTGCATGTATTGGTCCCTAAGGCAGTTCCTTCTCAGGTGTAGGACTTGGCACCTCCCTTTGCTGATCTCAGCCCATTTCAGGCTCCTCTGAATGACAGCACCATCATCTGGTGTATCAACCACTCCTCCCAATTTTGTATAACCTAATTTGGAAAGGATGCAAATTTGTTCTATCATCCAGGTTCTAAAAAAGATGTTAAATAGTGTGGACCTCCATACCATATCATAAAAGTCATTGAGAAACAATCTATGGAGAATACATAGACACACAGGTTGACTTTATTTCCTTTCACAGGCTTCAGAGTATATTCTATGGATAAGAGTCTGCTTGTTCCATAATATTTACCTGAATCCTCGCAAAGCTTTATGCTTGTCAGTACAACAGAAGGGAGGGAAACACAGAGTAAAAGAAACAATTATGAGATTATACTACATTGACTTATTGGTGGACAACAGCTCTATTTATAAAAAAAGAAGTAGAAGTACTGAGGAAAAACATTATGAGGAGAATAAGAACAGGAAACAAAATGAGCAAAAACTGTGGAAGATGGAAGAATGAGCACGTCACCACCACGAGAAAGGAACAAGGACAACTTGCCATCAGCACAGACTGTCTTCTGTGGCTGTGATCTGCTAAGGTCTTACAGCTCACTTACTTTCCAAAATTTGATTGTTACAGCTATTTCTTTCTTTTATAGCTCAATGATGACGGCTACAGAGTACTGCTAAGACAACACCTACACCAAAAAGCGCTCAAAATACTCCTCGTTCCTTCTCATTTTTCCCTTCTGTTTTGACTATTAGAGATGCGCTCAGAGTTTCACAGCATGAACGCCATTGGTAAAGTGGGATTCCTGATCGCAGAGAACATAAAATCTTCAACTGAAAGTTTTTCATCAGAAACAGCGTACTAACATCCATTATGACTATTTTTTTTTCTTTGTATCAGTACTGCAATCAGGGATAAAATAGCCCATAGTTTTACTGCTGTTATTGCCAACTGAGCCAGTAGTCTGGGGCACTAACTCCCATCACACAAGTCTATCTGCTTCTAATCTATTACCAGAAATGACTAATAATTAACACTATCTACTAAGATATGTTAATTGAACACTGATCACATTCAGGCTGCTCATCATTGTCCCTACCTCCTTCCCACTATTTACCTTGGTTGAAGGTACATCCTCCTAAGATCTGTTAGCACAGTTGTACCTTGAGTTGCTTCCTAACAAGGCTATTCCGGAATTATTTGGGTTAGTTTGGATACACTCTAAATTAGTTTTTCTATTTTGAATAATTTTGACTGAAAAACACAATAGAACATTAACCTGTTCAGTCATGGAAACAAATTAGACAGGACTGAATCCTATTAACCTGTCCTGAATTCAGTAAGAGCATTATGTCTAACTGCAATCTCACTAGCAGCAGAAACCTTCTACATTACTTCAACCTTGCCATCTTCTAGACAAAATGAAAAAAACCCCTTTTCTAGCAGTATTTTTGTATGATGAATAGTGGGCATTTAACTTCTGCATTCCCCTTAAAAACTCCTCCTCTGTATAATGAGCCTAACCTCAGCATCTGATTTGCCTATCCAGATTTAGTATGAGTACTCACCATAACAGATCTGTTTTGGCAGTAACGTGATTTCACCTTTAAACTTAAGATGGAGAGAGCAACTGGTGGCATACTGGGTGTATTTAAATAGCAAGGTCTTTATCTTAAAAACTTGGGAATTTTCTTCATCTGTCTTTATCTCAAAACCTTGAGAATTTTCATCCTGCTGCTGAGAATGGGGACAGAGAACATTTGGGTGGGCAGCTGGTTAAGGCCTACCTGGCACTGTACCAGAGTGGCATGGAAAACATGATGATGATTATACCAAAATCTGCAATTCATATCAACAAAACAAAACACTGGCCATAGAACTTAACCTTGACTACATGCATTTCAAAGTATTAAGAAGTACAAAGAACATTTTTCATTACAGTTGTAGATCTACTGTTACACATGGCAGAATTCAGACCTTGCTCTTTGGTGGCCACATTTGTTTGGATAGTATCATGAACCCCATCTCATTGGGAAGCAGTTCTGAAAATTCACATTTGATGGGAATTTATTTCCGTAAAAAATCTTAAGGTTCACTCCTGTTCTGGTCAAAGAAGCCAAAAAACTTAAATTTGGCAACATGACTAAGACCTACTGTGAGGCATGAAACCCTTTACAGCAAGAAATTAATATATTTTTTTTAAAAAAAGTTTCTGCTGCAATGGCAAGCACAAAGAAAACAAAACGTGAGGTTTACCTGTTACATCATAAATATGTGTTCTCCTCTCAGTTATATGGCTTTAAAATCAAGCTAATCTGATGGACTAGCAAAGTTTCCCTGGCATATATTGGTACAAGAGGGATGGAGGGGAAAAGCAAAAAGAAGTGCAGAGATGGTCAAACAATCCAGTATGACTTAATGCCAACTCTGTCCTCCCTGCACGGAATAAGATTAAGAAACATAATTTTATGTCACCTGGCATTAACATTAACTACAGAAATTTTGTCAGGCCATTTTGCTAGTACAAAGTTCATTACCATTTTTAGACATACAAAATGGAAGACATTAAAAGCCCTTTATTTTTTTGGAAATGTCGTGCCAGCTGTATCATATGAAAGAAATCCTTTCAAGAATATTCCAGAATGAGATATTCCAAGTTTGCCAGTCCCAAGTTTACATATTATTTTTTCCATTTGAATGTCAAGAGGAAAGCAAGACACACACAAAACACACCAAACAATAACCCTGACACAAACCCAAAACTCAAATCCAAATCTAAAATATTGTCATAAAACCCCAAGTCCAGTTACTACCCCCTGCCATGTCCTTTTCAAGAAAATGAAGCAGCCTTGACAGTTTTACAGTTGCTTTCATTAAATTTAATGTAGCTACATGTTTTGAGTTGCATCAAGCTGATCTCAAGAGGGATGACATCAGGATTTCCTTTCACATTTTGAATGCTACATGTAGCCATCTCTGTCAAGCGCTCTAACAAAAAAGAGACTTTTAGAGGAGAGACTTGAGTCTTATGCTTAGAAAAATCTTTGAGGTTCACCCAGTATTCTGTGGCACAGCATTCTGTTTTAGATCTAGAATATTGAAAGGGTGCAAACAAATATATTAGATGTTACAAGTAATCTCCTCTCCTGAGCAAAAAATGTGGTTCTCATGGTATTCTTCCACCCTGGGATGTTTACCTTTTACAGGTGTTAAAATGCAGGAAAATGAAAGGTGTCTCCCTTTCTTTGTCACACATAAACAAAATAATCTATTCCTTCCCTCTGTTCCCAGAAGGCTGTGAATAAGAAAAAAAGTCTTATAATAGGAAAGAGCAGGATATACTGAAGAGAATGAAGAGTTGCAGCCAGAGGGTTGCAGTTGCTGAGCACAGACTCCACTGCACACATATCCCTGGTAGGTCTTATACTCCCCTACTCACAAAGCAACTCCAGTATCATACAGGAGGCACGGAGTCTGCTGCCTCTGCAGCGGCAGTCCTAGCAAATACCTCATGTCATAAAATTACCTTTGCTGGTACAGAAAATGATACCATTCTGAACATACTTTCAGGGGCTTCTAGGTGCATTATATCTCAAAATATACTAAATGTCTTTGCTTACTGAGAGACCTACACTCTTAGCTTAGGATTTGAAAGTCCTAAAAGCATGTTAATTGTAATAATAAAGTGCCTTAAGTAGGGGCAAGCTGTCACCTGGAAACCTGTCTGCATTCAGTAGTAACCCTAGTGAGCCACATAAATATTCAGCTGATCATCAGGATACAGGACACTGAACACGCCCCATAAAAGCCCTAGTGAACAGCCATGAAAATTTACATTTACTTCTACACACTCTCTAAATACTGCTGAGACTCAGTTACCCTATCATTTAATGAACTCTGCACCTGAAGAATTTACTGTGCTATAGGGAATGGTATCTACACAAACACATGATCATGTCAATCAGCAAATCAGCACCCTAACATATGCCAGACCACAAAATTCCAGTATTGTAATAATTAGTTCAGTGGTATTAAAATAATTATTTCATTTGACCATACCAACTAGCAGTTTCTAAAGCTGTTAATAACAATAATTAGGAAAAAATTGAGACTTCCTATTTCAGGTGACACTGTAAAAGGTGAAGTAGAGAGATTTGCTTTTCTTAGTTTAAATCTAAGAAATAAAATTGTTTACCTTTTTTTTTTTAAACAGTAACTTTTGAGATAGTAGCATTTTCTAGGGATTAGTAACATTTTTATGGTAACAGATAAACACTTACAAGATTAACTTACAAAGATATTTGGTAACATGGAAATTGCATGAATCTGTTACAATTGATCTTTCACCTTACCATATATTTAGCCCTCAAATCCATTTGTAACCTGATGAAATATTATCCAAACATCGAATGCTGCTTTAGTGGATGTTTTGGCTAAATAGCTGAGGATACTGTAGCACAGAATCGTATCATATATCCTGTTTACTACAGCCCAAAGACAAAATTACAGGTTCTGGTATTTCAGTTATCTGGTATTCCTGTGCTCAGGAATTTTCCCATGGCTGTTTCTAATACAGAGAGGTTTAAAAGGCAGTCTTTAGCAAGTTGGCCATACACTACTCTGGAATTAACCACACCAAATCTACAACTTTGGCACAAGAACTTAGAGTACCTCCATGCCAAATTTTGGCCAAATTCTGAGGAGACTGATCACATTAATTTACTGTAAGCCTGATACAAATTCTGAGGAGTCTGATCACATTAATTTACTATAAGCCTGATATAACAGCAGAACCCTGACACTTGGGTAGTTACTCAGCAACTTGGTGTAAATTAATACCAAATCTTTGGTAGTTGAGACCAAAGATTCTTCTTCTTCTATCACTTGCCAGATATGTTATTCTTCAGGTCCTCACAAACTTACATGCAAGTGCTTACATTCTTCAGGTCCTCACAAACTTACATTAAGTGCTCTGCTGGAAGTTACACATTATAGCAAGAGGAAAAAGCATGTTCTGAGACATTTCAGACAGAAAAGTATCAATTCTTCTTCATAACACAGTGAAATAAAGAATTAGCCTTAGCAGTGGAAGAAGAGAGAATTTCTGTAATATTTTTCTGCTTCATGTGCTTTTATCATGGATCAGCTCTAGTCTGTGATCTTTCAGAAGTATTTCACACATTCTGTGTGGGTATTAATATTGAGGCCAACAACAGAGATATGCAAACTGGGTGCATACTTCACCCTGTGTGTCAAGCCAGTCTAGAACAGGCCACGTCAGCAAAACAGCAGTTTCATGAGATTTAAATTGTCTACATTCCATAATGGCACATACAGTTACTTAATTCTAAAATAAAGTCTTACACAGAAAAAACCAAGCCTTGGCTGTGAATATAACATACATTTATTTTGAAAACTAACAATGTCATATTTTGAATCATAATTTCTAAAGGCAGGACTGAATTCATCTGTACATGTTAGAATTCATCAATATCAGGAACTTGCAATATTTACATATTCAAATCAGAAATTGCAAGAAAATCAGAAATAGTCAGACATGTAAAGACACAGCAGCCATACTGTAACTCACAAAATAACCATGAATGCAACACCTATTCAATTCAAGCCTTAGTTATACCAAATGATATAATAAATTGCTCTGTTCTTGACAAAAGCATCAGCCTGAAAGACCTATGATGAACCAAGCCCCTTTCTTATGTGGCTTGTCACTTTGCATGGGAGGAGTTTGAAATTGTGATACATTGTAGCTTCCAAAGGCCTTGTGCATTTAGCATAGGCGATAAAGCAAGGAATAATAGAAATTTGGATTATTTTTAGTAAGTTATACTCTCATACTGCTATAAAACTCTGTTAATAAACAAAGAACCAAATATGCTACATGTTGCACAAAGCTTTCATGTTTAAGAATTGCAATCAGCAAGACAAGAAGCAGATGATGAGGGAATTATAAGATCAGTAAGTCACCAGTTTAATAAGCAGTGCTCTTGGTTCTGTGAGAAAATGTTACCCCTTTTTTTTACACACATCCTGACATAAAACTTAAAACAGGATTTGAAATATGATTATAAGGTAGCTTTATGGATAATTACATGAAATACCTTCTAATCATGACAAACACTCCGAGAAAGCAGAAAGGTGCTTATGTAGAAATGAATGAGTGACAAGGCAGACCAGCAGCACCAGACAACTGGTGCCTCAAAAACCAAATTAAATACAGTAGATAGAGAAGTGGACAACCCTAAAGGTCTTGAAAGCAACAACTTTCAGGAACAATCTAGAAAATTATTCTCTAAGTTGGTTCCACCAAGAAAGTAAAGTGTTATTTTTCAGGGAATTACTACTTCAGCTGTACAAAATTTCATGAGTATCACATAGCTTTTTCTTCCCACACATCTCTCTTCTTTAAGAGGCTTAGAAAAGAGATAGCCATGAGTCACTCACTTTCTTTATTGGACTCAAATTTTTATGATTTAAAGGACAGATAAATGGAAGAAGGCAAAAAGTAAAGATTTCTCTCCTGCCTCTAATGACAGCAGTTGGGACTTTGGAACAGTTTAGGTTGCTGCAGCCTCCAAAATGCACTTCCACAATCACCTGGTTTGACAAGATATGGGTTTTTTTTTAAAAAAAAAAAAAAAGTGAGAAAGCTTAGCAAGATAACTCTTAAGTTCCGTTGCGGCTGAAAGCATAACAACCACAACCATCACTTCCACACCTGCAGCACATCTATTGCAACAAGAACAACACATTATGGCCTCACACTCAACTGTATTGAGTTGTAAGGATGCAAAGACCTCCTTACAAAACAATTGCAATAAGATTTTACCTATTAATATCTAACCCATATTCCATAAGTTGGTCTAAGCCCACAGTGGGACAGTATGTAACACAACAAACCTTCCGATATATCAAGCAATTGCACTTCAGTAATCAACTAGCTTAGATATGTCTTGGGGAAAGTTTGAGATTGGGTTTTTGTGGTTTTAAAGATTCTTGGGGTATTTTGGTTGCTGTTTTTCACTTGGGTTTTGTATGTATGCTTGTTTATTAGTTGTTGGGGGTTTTCCATAATTTTAAATTTATTGAAATTATTATTTAATTTTGTTGTCATTGCTGGTTTTATTTTTTTTTCTTAAAGAACAGCGAAACTGGTGCAAGACTCAAGGTACTGAGAGCAGACACAATCCTTATCCAAATGAACAGGAAGCAGACGTGAAATGTATCTGCAAACACACCGTGGGGGATGGCAGCGCATGCTCACTCCCCATGAAACAATGTCTGAAGAACAACATTTGAAAGCTGAAATCCCTGCCACTAATGCTCTGCACCCGACAACTGCAAAGAGATGCATTGCTGAGATTGCCTCTGAGGTTTCCGCCCAATAATTACATCAAGTATTTAAGAACTTTCAAAGGATTAACAGAAATCATCTATTTTGTTTAGGTCTTATTTTTCTCTAGAAAGCTTATTTTACTACCCTTAGAAAATAGTCTAGCAGCAATGACTCCAGATGGGAATAACAGTAATTCACACACTTTTTTGTTTGTCAGTAGAACATTCTTTATATTAATGCCAGAAGATTTCAGGACAAGATATATATTTCCAAGGAATTAATTATCCCTCAAGTATACAGAGTGAATTAACGAGTGAACACGAGTTTCAGTACTGCCAGTCTGGTGAAAATCAGTGGTCACAATATTCTCCCTTGCTTATCAGCTCTCAAGGAAGCCCTCAACAGCAGCACTCTTCTTATGTATAAATGGTTTCTTGTTTTCCAGTGTTCCTTAATGTGACCAATGTCACAGCACCTATGCTGCAGTCTTAATTGCTTTGCTTCAAAGCTGAGAAGAGATCTGGAAGCTTACTGTTCCTAAAATTTTGCCAGAATTTCCTTGGCACAGATGGGCAGGACAAGACATGACTGATCGATCATTGTTATTGTGAAATAGGAAAGGACTAATTTAATTTTAAAATGTATTATAAACTTCATTTCTCCATACTGCAGTTCCAAACTCTTGAGTCATTTAATTGCTAGATCTCTGTGTGTGTCTGTAAGTATTATTTGCATTTTGCTCCAAATATCCCAAAAGAAGAAGGATTAAAATAACTCTCAAAAAACCAAAATCAACTAAACAAAAGCACCCCACCAAAATAGTTCGACACTTAAAAAAAAAAAAAGTTTAAATAAATGCACAACTATTAACCCACAAAAAAATGTGTATTTTTCTATGCTGATCAGTAGCAATCTTCTAAGTGTAACAACAACACTCAGAAGTGAAAAAACCAAAACAGAGAAATGTCTTATTACTAAGACTATTAAGGGAATTATTTCCCTTCCAGAGTTCATAGCTAGTTAAAATTCTTGCTAAATGTTTAGAGAATAAACCCAAACACCTGAGAAAGCACTAAACCACTCCCCGGAACAGCCTTCCTTCCCTTAATACTGATTATGGATGCCTATAGAGTGGGATAGGTGAATAATACCTACTGCACCTATTCTTATAAAGGTAATTCCTAAGCCATAGGCATTTTTAGGCTGACATTCACATTTTCCTATTTCTTTATTGAAGTTATGCTTCTATGAATAAGATAATTTTAATTTAACGAGAGAATCTAAATTCACCTTCTATCTTTGCTGGAAGTGATTATCTTCAAACACACATAATAGGCCAGAACTAAATACAGAGAGATTCACTTGTGCTTTGTTGACACCTTTTCTTCTATCAGTCAAGATAAAGATAAATGCATGTTCTTCTTTGTCTGTTTCTTTGCACAGTTTTTTGCCACCTCTGCACTGTTCTGAAATGCACTCTATGAGACTCAAATCTCTTCACTGTCTCCATTTCCAAGTCTCCACAGATAGGTGTATAGGGATTACTAAATTAGTACAAAACCACCAAACACTTTGTGTCCAGATTATTACACACATTCGAGCTTCATTGTATTTTTTTGCAACTTGTAACGCCTTGTATCTGGCCCCTGGAATTTCCTTTTTTGCAGCAGAAGATTGCTGTTGGCAAGAGACACCTAGGATTGTGCTTGTAATGTATTTTCCTTTTCACAACCACTGTGGAAAAACACACCAAGTACCTATCTACATATTACACTCATCCAAATTCCATCTGGATCGCACTGAGCACTTGTTTCTGGGAAACAAAACAATGTGGGTGACTCCAAATACCTTACTGCACTTAGACAGCAGATTTCCCACAGCATGAAGAGATATAAACTCCCTCAAGATAGATTAAAAAACCAAGCTTGTTATCTTGCTGCATGTTTTATCCACTGCATTCACAAAAGGCAGCAGTGCCATTGGGCATTTTTCTCCAAAGACTGGCCACTAAAACTGTTGAGGGATGCAAATAAATAGTACACCCTGAATCTACAGCTGTACCAACAAATTAAGAACATGACACTACCATAGCATCCTCACATCAAAGAGATAGTAATATGCATGCAAAGGTAGCCCTGAGGCTGCACTAACATGACAACATCATGAGAAACAGCAGAAACAAAGAGGATATAACAACCAAACAGGTACCACCTTATGGGAATTGTTAACCCTGGCAGAAATTACCTGGGCAATGATATCTGAAATACCAAAGGTGTCAAACCCATAAAAATCAGGACCAGTGGAAAAAGGGTGTATATTTACTTTGGAGGAGACAAAGTGGTAGGGAAAGAATTGGCAAGTGGAAGAGCGGGAAGATGAGTAAGACAGCAGAATCATCCAGTCATAATTGACCACAGTACCTGACAAGAAGTCATGTGCTTGATCACCACAGTTTGCACAAGTCAATAAAATCACTGCTTCCATCAAGCCCGCCTCTGATTTACTTGCAGGCTCAAGAAAACACACCTATTTTCCTTGGCATCAATGAGGGAATTCCTGGAGCACTCTACCTAACATCAGCATAGAAATACCCTACCTTTTCCTCTCTTACAGGGAATATTTGTAAACAAGTTACCATATGGTAAACAACTTGACAAATCTAGGTCAAATTCACCATGTTACAACAATTTGAAACCATATTTTTAGCAAATCTAGTGCTTAGCAAAAAAAAAAAGAAAAAAAAAATTAACTACTCTACATAGAGTAGTCCTCTATAATTCTCAGCTCATGAAGCCTTCTACAGAAAATGTGTAAGCTTTGTTATACAGGAGCTTTTGAAAAGCTTTTTTTATAAAAAAAGAATTATCCATTATAGAGATAAATTTTATACATTATAAGGATATAAGGATTACATTTCATAAAAAGAGAGCTGCTTATGATGAGGAAATGGATTACCAATTATATGCTTAGCAGCAGACCTGTCACAGACAACAGCAACGGTCTCAAAATATTGACACTGAATACATTTCAAAAGGAAGTATTTTCTATAGGATAAGAACCCAGAAAAACCCAGGATTCAAAGCTAAATGTGACTATAACATTCTAAACATCTCAGATTCACAAAAAGCAGGTTTTTAAATCTCAACTCGCTCTTCCCCATGACCTTTTCAGCTTTCTTGGCTGGAGAAAACCTTTAGACTGAATGATTGGATCTTCAGGGATCCTAGACCTTTCTGATTTTAGATAACTATAATTCTTCCACTTTCTTCCAGGAAGGTAATTTCCAGTTCAATGCACACATTAGGAACTTTAAAGCTTACATGAGCCTAAGTCAACACAATCAACAGAAGCACCATGCACAGCCTTTTGCATCACCTTCCTGCACAGCTGCCTCTCTTCTGGCACACACATTCAGGGAGCAGGATATGGGAGCTGTCCTAAAGTAATGTAAACAATGTAGGATTTTTGTCAAGTTTTTAAATCCCCATCAACTCCCAGATCTCATCCGTTCCATAGCCCCACAAATGCTTGTTTATGCACGGAGAAGGGGCTCATGGTCTTCAAGATCAGCACCAGTTTATGTCAACTTGTAAGGTCTGAGAAGCCAAGAATCAAGAGTTGTCCTAAAAATCCAAATAAAAATCCCTCTCGAAAAAAATGTACAACCACTCAAACCCTCACCTCCCTCAAAAAACAACAACAAAACAAAAACGACACAATCCCCCTCCCTCAAAACCCCAAACAAAACAAATGACAAAAAAACCCCACACAACCAAAAAAATCCCACACAACTAAATCCCTGAAAAACTAGTTATTCTCAAGAGATTTGAGACCTACTTGTGCAAATTAAAGAGTTTTGCACTAGCTTGAACTGCTTGGTCTGCATTCTTTAAGCCTTTTTGGGTGTGAATTCACAAGAACTCAGCAGGAGCAAATTTGCCACTTTGTATTAAATTAGTTGAATTTACTCCACTTTAAGGCTGAAATAACCATAACTAGGACAAACAGATGATCTTCTTGCCTACCTTAAAGGTTTGCAGCAGTATAGCTCTTACCAATGGCTTCATATCAGTACAGCTGTACCAAAAAACAAACCCAAGTAACCTCATGTTCAAGATATACACCTGAACTTCAGCTGAAATCTGCTTTCTCTGTTAATCAAAGGCTTTTCAGGCATTCCTATTTATATCACATCTAAGAATCTTTAAGACCTGATTTTTCAAAGGTTTGACACTAAGAGTTTCACAGGGAAAAGGTGAAGAGACTGCAGAAGAGAAAACCAATTCTTGGACCCATTTTTTTCCCTAGAGAATTAAGGTTCACCTCCAGCATAAAAGACTCATTTAGGAATAGTTTTTAATAACCCTATATCTAAAATGAAAAAAAAAAAAAAAATCCAGATTTGGTTACATAATCAAATCAGAGGCTAATCATCTCAGCAAAGACAAGGAAATTTTTATATATAACCTAGTCCTATATTTCTTATAACTTAACCATACCAGTGTGTAAAACTGAATACTCATAGAAAAAAATAATTGGCACAGCAGAATAAAATCCTGAAAATTCTTAAATACTTTTATATTTTCTGCCATATTGTGGAAAATATAAGATGGAAAGGCCATAAATAGCAGATTTCAGTTTATATCAATTTGTTCCAAAAGCCACAGATGATTTTTTTATTCTGACTTACCACAGAGGAACTGAAGGCCATTCCATTGAGTTTGTATCAGGAAATAGTGAGAGCATGTACAAGAATCTCTTGTAACACTTCACTCTGGAAAAAGTGTTTTCTTATTTGATCAGTGTGTCATAATAGTAATGAAATAATAATAATAAAAAAGTTTAATTCAGTTTGCACATTCATATCCAGAAATCTCTTTCCAGATGTGTTGGTTAAAGTTCCCAGACCCATCCAGGCTTTGTGCAGTTCAACTCTTGCCACAAATCACAGGAGAACAGTGATCATTCTCACCTATATACAGCTGCTACATGTAGGTTGAACATGCTACACGGATCTTTGGCTTTTTTCCCTATTTCAGTTTCTAGATATCATCTACAGGAACACTGATGGTAAAAGGAAATCCTTGGTCTTCAGATCCAGCAGTTTTGTGGCTTCTTTCTCAGAGAAAAAGAGGTCTGTCTCTTCTGAACAGAAATAATGATAACATTGCTCAGAGGAAAGAGAAGGCAACAGAGCAGAATTTAACATGAAAAGGACAATTACTCAACAGTGTCAAAGGAGGAAGGTGAAAAGTCGCAATCAAATCCTGAGGGAGGAGTTGAGACAGTCAATCTTATGCATCTCCATACTCACAATCCTTTGCTGACTCCTGCACATTCAGAAGAGTAGCCTCTCTCACCACTGTGCAAAGCACACAAACTCAGACATTTTCATGCCTAACCTATATCACTACATCAACAGAAGTTCACATTTTATGACTCCTTAAGGTAACATTAAAAATACACAAATCTCTAAAATATAATACCCCTTCTGTACTACCCACTACACTACAATTGTGAAACAAAGCTTATTCAAATGAGTTTTTGCAATAAACCAACTTCACAGAAACACATCCTATTTCATACACAGTGAAAAGGTTTCTTAATAGTGCCCTTTAGTAAGGCATCACCCCTTCTAAATCAGCAATAGCACTGTGTATTGGTGCAATATCTAACTTTTGGTCGAAAATGGTTATTAAACCTCTATTTTCAAACAAACACAATTTTTAACTGGCCTTTAGAATTTATTCCTAAGCACTAACCTACTGAAATAAAACTCTCTCCCACATAAGGCAAACATTGCAGCCTCTTTACTGGTGCTAATAGATGCTTTACTGAAGAATGTCAGCCACGACTCAGACTCACTTCTTCCAAATAGGAGATCATAAGTTTTGGCATTTTTGAAGCCCTGCAGTCATTAAGGTATGTATTTTCTACATACACACACACTCCTTTTTTTCCCCTGTGTTCTGAAGTGGAAAAATAATCTCTCATCATCAGCAGCTTTCAGATGGAGCTGGTCCTTACAAAATGAGATCAACTAGCATGCAAGAAGAAAAAACAAGAAAAAGAAGCAAGAGCTGGCAGAAGACAAACTACAAGCTAGTTTTGTAGCAGCATTGTTTCTGTGACTAATATTTAAACACTGTTTGAGTATAAAAAGGACAGTAAAAACCTGCAAGAAACACAGTACCAGTAAACTCAGAGACGTCATTGTTCATAGTGGGAGCCTCACAGCCAGCTCCAGTCTTCTCAGCAAGAAGCTGGCAGATTCCTCATGCTGAGTTCATAGGAATTTTCATTAAAAGACCCAATGATGGCAATCAAAATATAGTGATTATATAGCCTTTAAACAACAAACGCACACCTGCACACAGAAGAACAGGTTACAGGTACACAGAAACGAGCGAGTGTCAGGATGAGTGCCAGCTATCCCTTCCTGGTCAGAACCTTAAACATGGAAAGACACTTTAACAACCTGCCTGGGAAAGAACAAGAGCCCATCTTCAATCCTAGTGCCCAAGCTGAGATAAGACAATCAGTAATTTTAACTACATGCTTGACATAAATTGCATAAAAGTCAGCTAATTAGATCTAACCAAAATTCAGACATCCTGCAGGTGAAGAAATAGAGAAGAGCCATTTTCCACAGGTTCAGAGTGCTGCCACTGCAGGGAGGCTGAGCTCAGCTCAGCTGACAGCGTTGCTCAGTGCTGCTACAGAGACCTTTTTTATTGGAGAAATTTAGGACAACGCATAGATTCGTGTCAGGTCTCTTTATTAAGGTCCTCACAGAGATTTGTTTGACACAATATATTTTTACCAGATCAAAGTATTCTATATGTATGTTAGGCAAAGTAGAGATCATGCTGTACTTCCCTCTCTTCCCTCAGAGTTTGAAACAAAGCATTAAGAACCAAAGTATGAGCCGTTTATCTGGGAAATAAAGATGAAGGATGATTAAGAGCCTCTGGCAAATAAAGATCAAGGATCGTTAAGGGCCTCTGACAAAGCTGATGGTGCAGTGTGTCCCCATCCAGCTTTAAAAAGCATTGATACAGAGGTCCTTGATGCTATTACAAACTGGAATTTTTTGGAAGTTTGAAGTCATTCCCTTCAAGAATCCATGAAGTTCAGTACCTGTTCTTTGTGCCTATGCTAACTTTAGCTTTTTCTTTTCTCTGATCTCGTGTAATATATGAATTAAAGTGTCTGTAATGGCTGATGAGTAGTAGAGTGACATTAATAACCATATTGCTACTCTGAAATGTTGTGTTCTTGTTATTAAAACAAAAACAAGGAAAAAGCCACCAAAAATCCTGAATAAAAGAATTTACACGTCTGCCTGCCTCCTTATATTTACAACCTGATCCAACCTCAAATTCATACTTGGAAGGTGTTTAAGAAATGATGAATCCAGCTCTGTGGATATGGGTAAGTAAAAGCTGATCATAAAGAGTCAGTCAAAGGGAAACAAACATAAAGCCCATCAACTTTAATTTTTACTGAACACTTGGATTACACTAGAAGATAAACACTACAGAAATGTCTCTGGAGACTGCAGTTTGGGGATCCTTCATTATAGCTAGCCTGGGATGCTTTAACAGATGACAATTAGACTGATTAGAAGTTACCCAGTTGAACACTTTGGCTGTCAGAAAATGTGATCAGTGAAAAGTGAAATAGGTTGCAACTGACACTTTCTTCTAAGAGAAAAATATCAAAACAAACAGGGAACAGGGTTTTGTTTCCAACATCTTTAAAAGACAGATCTCTTAGGAGATGCTTGTGGGAATTCTAGGATTCACTGCTGCTCAAGAGCTGTAGTTGTGCTCCACTGAGGAGGATGGAAGCACAAGAATTTCCAATCCTTATAAGACACCAAGAAGTGTACCTCAGATTTAAGATTCTAATACCTCAAGGCACACCTTCAAGTGAAACAAAAAAATAAAAATCCATCAGTATTCAGACCTTTTCTCTGAGATATCTTACTTCACCATTTACTTCTACTGAATGATATGGAGTGCAATTTCAGCCAAATCTAATTCCTTTATACAGAGTCAAACACAAAACCCAGGACATCTCCAAATAACTACATTTAGACATTCTTCATTCCTATAGAAGAAACTCTCCTTCATTTGAAGGCATTATAGTCACTGCTGCTTAACAAAAAGATAAAGAACCACCCAGTTAACAAGTCTTTTTCAAAGTCATGAGCAGCAGTGCTCCTCAGCACGGCAAAGTGCTGGTTACTCCATGCTAGAGGAGGAGAAAATTTAATTCCTTTAATTAATTCCATTAAAACTGATTGCAGTGTTTACTGCTATTATTACCAAGACATCTGCCATTGTCTCTCACTTCAGACATTTCTTCTTGTTTAGCACCTCTCATAGGAACTGTGCTTTTGAATGTTGCCATCCACCAAGGCTTCTGCTTTGGAAATCTGTCATAGGCATGACCATACATTGCAAGAAACTTGGGCACCTGAACAACAATTATCTTTGTATTCGACCCAATGAACCTTGTTCAAAATTTCCAAAAAGTCACTGAATGACAGTTTCAGACTGAATATAGTGAGAATTGTAGATGAGGTACTCTCATCCAAGTAGGAGCTTGCACACAAATAAAGGGCAGAACTGTGAGAAAATCAAGTAGTGAGGTTCTGCTTTACACAGATGCAATCTTCACTGGTTCAGCTGGTGATGATCTGAATTAGCACCTCAAATATATTTATTATGGACTGGCCCTGTATTTGCTCGAATTCCTTTTTCCTCTGCTTTCAATTGTTTTGGGGTTGGGGTTTTTTTCATCTGTCCCACTCCTTGCTTTCTTTTTACCTCTATTCTCAAGCAGTACTCATAGGAAGAATCACTGAATACACATGGTAACCTACTTTTAAAAACATTGCTCTGCAAAATGTGCAATGACAGAGTCTTTATGGACACAGGTGTGGAAATTACATTTTGGCATGAATTATAGAATACCAAAGTACATTGGAGTAGATCACGTGAATCATAATTCAGATTATTCATATTGTAACATATTCTGCACTAGTACAAAAACTAAATTACAGAACAAATAAAGGTCTTGCAACTGTGGAAAGAAATAGAAGTAAATGGACATTTCATTCATTCATTCTCAAAGAGAATAAAACTGTTTTCATGATGTTGATGTTCTTCAGAGATTTTTAAGGTAAATACATTAATATCAAACAAGTAAATACAGTAAAAATGAAAAATTTAAAATTAATTCTTGCTAATACTACCCTTTCAGACTTTGTGTACCCTAATTTACCTTAGTTAAGCCAACAGCATAATGTTCAGAAATGCCGGGGGGGGTGTATTGGGTTTTTTCACTTTTTTGTTTGGTTTTCTTAATGTAGCATTTTGTGTAAGAACTACAAAGCTTTTTAGGTACCTAAAAATATAATAGTCCAATTGAAATTAAAAAAATGAAAATAAAAAATAGAATCTGCAGATTTCCAATTCCTATCCTAAACCTCCAAAATGCTACTTTTTCTAAACTCTTTGAAATAAAACAAAACTAACTGTCAGGAACCTTTCTTATTTAAAAAATTGTATTTTTTAGATAACAGACAGCAAACCACCTTTGTTTGAGCTGCTGAGGCAGCTATACTCTAGAGAAGAGCAGAGATTAAAATAAAGTGGAAGTACAGGCAGAAGATGTCACAATGGTTTTTATTTGCTATAGATTGCTCCTTACACTGCATGCAAGTTTCTTTACATTGCCTTTCAGAGATGCTCTCTTTCTCCATGTTTTCTGCACCCTTTTTAAGTGACTTAAGTAACTCCTAAATTCTGTTTCCTGTGTCAGATGTCTAAAAATTAGACTCCACAGAACATGATTCAGAACCTCTTATTCAAACAATCCATATTTTATAAAAATACCCTTTCAAGTGGCAGCAGAGGAGCTACATTTAGAAAATGGAGTGGATGAGAAGAAAGCTATTTAGTAATAAAGCAGACAGTATATGCCAACATTTTGTACATTATAAGTGACAATACATCTTTCTTCACCTACAAAAAGAACAGAGTCAATGATTTAGCTCTTCATCCAGTGGCAAAAATTATTAAAAAAAAAAATCTGGACACTGCTTAAGTGAAGCAACATTTCACATAGAGAGCATATATATTTATAATGACTCAGTCACGTTTCACAAAGGGCAAGTACACAACTAACAGTGTCAAGCAATTATAAATTTCTACAATTCCTTTGGTAATTCAACAAAATGAAACAAAAACATCTTAAGACAGCTAAAATACTCTCTCAATAAATATTGAAAGTTCATGTTACACCTCTGAGATGTCATTTTGTGGAATCAACTAAATCCTAAATCTCAGAGGCTAATTGAAACTTGCAATAAGTGCAGATGCCTGGAACATTCTTAAATTTAAAAGATTTTAAAGTAATTTAGAAAATCACAAGTGCTTGTATGTATTACTGTTACAGTGTCCAAACTGAGAGCTTGAGAGGAAGTGAATCACAGTCTTTTTGTAACATGTTCAGAAGCCTCTCAGAACTCAAAAGACATTAACTCCTCTTAGAAAATGGAGCTATACAACTACAGTAAAATCCATCTCCTAATCAGATAATCTAGTTATTGCCACAATAACTCCATTCATCTCAAGATATGAAATTACACAGAACAGAAGGCCTTGTTTCTTTAATTTGCTTCCTGCCTGCAGGCTGAGGTCCTGCACACACAGACACAGAGTACCAGTGACCTCTCTTGAGCCAAGGCTTGTGGGCTGCTTTCTGGTGACAGGCCATAAGACAGCACTTCTGTAGCTTTCAAGTTGCTCTATGTTGAATGTAACAGCAAAAGAGGATGTTTCTGGTTAGTGCAAATTTAATAAACTAATAGTATTCTGCTTCTGCAAAATTTAGATGCATATAAATAACAAACCATTACAGTGACAACCACCAAATTTCTCTGTCTATAGAAAACTGGCAGTTCATAAATATTAAAGTATGCTGTTAGCAACGAAGTACAACATATAGCTGTTATTTTTCCTAAAGATAGGGAAACAGTACCAATTCCTGAAAAAATTCATTATTTATAGACCTTTGAATTTTAAAGCCTCATGTCTGCACTACAATTTTTTCATTAAAATTCAAAAAAGTATCTGTTTGTTATCCCTTTGATGAATGTGCTGAAGGCATGGAAACAAGTAACTATTGCTGACAGATTTCCCAATGATATAATGGTATTTGCCACTTAATCATCAATACAGTGTTTTAAATGAGCCTTAATGTTGCCAAATAACTATCATGTAGGTTCATTAAAGCTAAAACATAGAAATGTTGTCACAATTGGAGATTGCAATCATGCATCAATAATTTGCATCAGGGAAGTGTTACAGGGGAGAAACACACTCCAAGGCAAACTTCCCTTAGGGCTCACTACAGGGAATTTCTAATGCATTCAGAGTTAGAAAGGATAACAAACAAATTTTCTACCTAGACAAAACATGCCTTGGAAGTATTATGATGGCTCCCAGAGCCCTTCAGCTAATTTGAATGAATTCTGTTGTCAGAATATTTTCCCTTTCAAATTCAGTGGGTACTACCCACCTTAATTCTTCCTCAAAACAATTTCCTTCCTGTAATGCTATCAGTCAGAAAGATCCTGAGAGTAAAATGTGAATGGACTAATAAAAAAATTATCCAAAGTAGTCGAACTAGCTTATACAGAAGAATCAAACTGGAAAACTAAATATATTTTCCATATACTATCTTAATTGCTATAATGATTTTGGATGTTATAGCAGACTCTGGTCATACTGGAGACTTTTCTTCTATTCAAACTGTAGGTGATTCTCACATGAGTTTTAAAATTGGAAGTCATGAGGAAGAATTTCTTTTACCATGGTTTGTTAAAACAACAATTTTCCACCTTACCTCAAAAATGACCTCACCATCAAACCCCAAGTAAAGTTTCTTGAGAGATTTAATGATGGTATAGAGATCAGGACTAATTACAAGATTCTGAAAGACATATTTTAGAAGGTTTATTAGTAGATAAGTCACACTAGGACTAGTTCACGAGGCTTAAACAACCCTCCAACTAGAAGCTCTGGATCCAGCACTGTTATCCATGGGCTAAGGTTACAGCCACAACAGCCAAACAGTCCAAGCCTGCCCAACAACCAGCAGATCCCACAGGTTTGCTGTGTTCATTCAACACTCTTGAATGAACTGGCAAGGTACCACTCAAATGTTCTCTGAGGTTCAAGTCTCAGAACATAAGTTGTTCATAATCCCTCCTGCATGGAAAGCAGAATCTAGACACAGGGTGAACTAAAGAGGCTGCTTAGTTTTTGGTCACATGTGGCATCCAGAAATCACCCCCACCACACAGAACATGTACATGTATGACTTCCACTGAAGTAATAAAACTCTTATTTCCCCACAGGTACCAGGAGAAGACTGCAGAGGAAGGGAGCTCTTTCAGGCGAAATAACAGGTAAAATTCCCTCCACTTACAATTGGGATGAAGACAGATGGGTAGCCTACTGCTCCTAACAGTTAGTCTCCTGTATTTTCATCTAGTGGGGGTTTTTTTGTTTGTTTTGTTTTAGTAAGAGTATCAGTAATGTTCAGCTAAGAAGGAAAATAAATTTGCTTCTAGCAAACAAATATGACAGCAACAAAGGTGAAAATTCTCAATCTCTCAACACACAGTTGAGACTTGGAAAATACAGTTTATACAGTCCTTTTTGTCAAATATGTGAAGTGTGTGCATCTTCAGAAGTGCTTAGAATATCCTTTTCAAAATATCAAATCTTGTCAAAACTTGCACAATTTCAGATTTTACAATAACCTTGAATCCTAGTCTGGGCTGTCAAAATTGTTTTAAACTCAGTTCTGAGAGGATCTATGTTATGTTAAAAACATAAGCTGTTGTTTTTGATTTTTAGGGGTGGGATTTTGGGTATTTGTTTGTTTTCTTTTTTTGGGTGGGGGGGTGAAGGTGAGGAAGAGGGAGGGTTGTTTGCTTTTGTTTGTTTGTTTGTTTGAATAAAGCTAGAGTTCAACTCCACATTCTATATATGTGATTCTAAAAAAAAAAAAAGTCTATAAATTATTCAAAAATGCCAGAGAATTCATAACAGGAATCTAGAAGCAAAATCAGCAACTTGTGGTATATTCAAATGCTTCATTTTGGGGAATTTCCTCTAGTGAAATTTCTAAAGTACTGGATTATTTGAACCTATCACAATGTATGCTGTCTATGTCCAGATGTACTGTCTGGACAGCTAGACAGAAGGACAGAAGAACTACAGCCAATGTATTTCTTCCACATCATCCTCTTTCATGTAATGTCCTCAGATTCGCAGAGACATCAGCAGATCACTTTGAGGGCACACATTTCTCTATTTTTCTGAAGAAAGGGGTGTAAGGCCTCTGTGTGTAAGCATTTTTTATGCTAAAGACAACTAGTGAAGTTCTTTTACTTCTTCATAGGAGATGAAGAAGGATGAAGGAGATGTTTTTCAATAGCAAGCATAGAAAATTCTGTCAGAATATGGATTTGTGTTGAACTGCAGCCAATATAAGGAGGATTTACTTGTACAAAAGGTAACTCTTAGCCACTATGAGAAAGCGTGGTGCCAGTTGTAGTATATATACCTCCAAAACAGAACGGAGTGCGTTATCATTTAAATATCTCAAAGGAATTTCCATAATCAAAAGCAAGAATAATAAACTGCAGAGTACACTCAGGAGACTGCAGTCACTTAATGAAAGCAAGAAAAGCCTCCGAATTACACTGCAAGACCAAGCTAACAGCCTCAACATCCCTGAGAAAAAAAAAAATGGTGCAACACAAGCATTTCTCCACTTTTCTTGGTGAGAAATATTCAAGATATTGACTCATATCAATAGCCTGCATTATAATAATTAAACATCATTTTAGCAACAGAGATTTTTACTTCTGTATGGATTCATCCATTCCCGCTGTTCAGAGCAGCAGCTGATAAACTCATAGGTCTCTTTCCCCTAAATCAGATGCAAAGACAAAAACATGAGAACTGCAGTTATTTTTTCCTCTTAGTTCTATGCCACCTTCCTTTAAAACCCCAGAATATATTGCAGTACACTATATACTGCACAACATATTTGCACCACAAAAGTGTTTAACCACCCAAAAGCTGAAATAGCATATACCATACACGGTTTACTTCACCCACCCTTATTTCTTGCAGAGGTACATTTGAGCAAAGTTTCTAAGTCTTGTCCCTTAGTTTTCTAAAGTTCAAGAAGATTCAGAACAAGAATATTTGTCTGAAGACATCTCTGATTTATCTATTTTGAAATTTCTGCCAAATAATTGGTTGTTTCCTCAACCTCTGCATGTCAACGAAAACCACCAAATTCCCTCCCTGCAATCTGAGTCTTGCAATTCCTTACTGAATCCCACAATACACTGTCGTAAAAGAAGACCTAAAAACCTCTGAAGCCCCAGATCAGTTAAGGTCAGCACAGACACAAGCAGCAAGGTGTCCTACAATATTTAGGTTGAAGCTGAAGCTGACAACTATCCCCAGCTGAGGAAGACACACTCACAGAGAGTAGTTAAGACCTAGATCATGTTTGCACAGGGACACAAGGAGCCTCCCTTCTTGGAGATACTCAACACTACTGAACAAAGCCCTTAGCAACCTGACCTAGCCTTTGCATTGGCTCTGGACTGACCAGGAGGTTTGTCCATTTGACCTCCAGAGGTGCCTCCCAATCTGAATATTTTTAAGATGCATTTAATGGATGTTCATGCATTGAGAAAATGTAAGTGCAAACCTGAATGGTGCTGGATGACTCGCGTTGCATTCACACACTCACTAGTTCTGTTCCCTGTCAAGATTTTGTGCATTAAGAGCCTTGGCAGAGCTCTCAACAGACTACAATGTACAAAGAATATTTTCATGATTTTAGAAAAGCTACAGCATAACCTATAGCTACATCTAACAGTAATTATATGAATATTACTAATATCTTACCTCTGCAGAGTCAGAACAACTTAGAATGCTTATTATCAAACCTAATTTCAGAGAAGGACCTTCACTGCCTACAGGAAAATCTGCATTTATGTATCCATGCAAAATTAGCATTCAGAACATACCTGTGGCTCTCCTAGCTATTTACTAGCTAACTAGCTTTTCTTGATTCATCATGTTCTTGCAGCAGAGCTTCCCTGACTGTGGACAATATCTGGTCTGGGCAAGTTGCAGATCCTTTGCTTTTCTCAAGGCCAAGCCTGAATTCTGCACCATAATCTCAAAACACAACATGGCATAAAAGAAATATGGTTTGAAAATCATCCCCAAGGAGGGAAGAAATCAATAATTTTAGATTCATATTTTATTCATATTCATTTTGTGTAAATTCATGTCAGTTAATGATGCTGCGAAATCAGATGAGGAGAATCTGGTCCTGAGAGTCTTGCTTTCAGAACGTAATGTACCGTATATTTATCAGAGCAGGACTCCATTTTGCTAAGGTTTGTTTATTAGCAAACTATTTTCATGTACAATACATTTAGTGTTATTGCTTGTTAAGGTGCATGTATATGGAGCTATAAGAGAGCTCAGAGTTTGCTAAAACTAATTAGGCATGTTGTGCAATTTTATCGTGGATCTCTCATTGTCCTGGGTTGTAGTAAAACACGTTGCACAAAGTATTCTATCATCATCTTCATGAACTGTTGAATCCCATTGTTGAAGTAGTCTTTTCCCAGGCCCCCCTTCCTCTTCTATTAANNNCTGCTCAAGTTGTATTCTGACTCTGTCAGTGGTCTTTTGTATAACTGCATTTATTTTCCTTTATTTTATTTTACCTTTTTTTTCCCCCTTCTTTTCTTCTTATTAAATTGTATTTCTGACTTAGAGCCTCTCACTCATTTTGCTTTCAAAACATGACACTCATACAGTAGCCAGGCTACAGTCTGTAAGCTTGATTCAAAGAAAGGAATAACTGTATAACATTAAAATATTGTAGAATGCTGGACAGGTGCTGAGAAACTGCAGCTCCACGCAGTGTTACGGCCTTAGAAAAACACCCCTGATAGATTTACCCCTGTCTCTGATTATCTCTTTTTCCTCTAAAGATCTGTCCTAATCGATTTTTCTCTGGATTTTTTAAGGTTGGGTGTCTCACAAGAGGTCATTTCAAAGGCCAGCCCTTTACGGCACAACTTTCCCAAGTCCTCTAATTGCAAAACCTGCTAGACAAAGGTCCATCAATGTGGAGGCACTTCGATTCCACACCACTTCAGATGTCCATCTCCCCATGGCATACACATATACTTCGCTTACTCTTCTAGTAACTTCCACAGTCTGTGACTACTTTTGGAAACACAGTCTCCCTTTCACCTCCAGGGCAAGATGCTAAAGAATATCTTGCTTTTTCTAAGCATTTACCAGCATATAATGAATGGTATCTGTAACCCCTACTTTTTGTCAGGCTCATACAGAATCCCAAACTCAGAAGACAGCTAACTACTAGGTTGTAAAGTGAGGGAAGAAGGCATGAAAGGCACTAGCTTCTCACTCTTCCCAAACATAAGGGAAGATCAAACACTATCTACTGGAATTTAGAACACTCTTAAAAAAGGAAAATGCTACCTATATACCCAAAGCCCATTTTGGCAGCTTCTTACATCAACTATTTGTGCTGTCTCTCCTTGCATAATTCTTCTGTCCTTATTAATATTTTTTTAAGGTCTACTAAGACTATTATAATGAAAAAAGAAGAATCATAATTTAAGACATATAAGTTGCTATGTTTTTGGAAACTAAATAGAATTCATTAGAGACATACATTAACCACTAGCTTCTGATCTTCCTGCAATTACCTCTTCTTCAGAAAACCATAATGAGGGTTTTAATAAAAACTGGTTCCTATATGCTAAAGCATTAATACTTGTGAAATGGAGATCAGCTTATCCAAAAGAAGATGAATAAAGTGTAGGACAGCATGAATTACCTTTGGTAGAAAAAGCCTCTTGCATCAACGTCAGGCAACTAAAATGCCTGATATAGCATCTGCTATAATTTTTTATGAATGGACTTATTCTGTTGGTTTCATTTTCTTTTCCTCAGTTTCTTCTATAGCATGGAGCCAAATCCAATAGGCAAATGACATACATGCTGCAGGTTTCTGAAATTCCTTCAGTTTTTCTTCAGCTTAAAGCAAACAAGGATTAATGGTCCAGCACACTTTAGTGCTCATTTGCATTCTTCGAAGATAAATCCCATGTATATTTTCAGCATTGTGCCAATTGTTGTGGAACACCAGGAAGTTGTGGAACACCAGGAAGTTAAAAATACAAAAGAAGCTGGAATGAAAAACCTAATGCCAGGTTTCTCTTAAGTCTGAATATATGTTCAAATTTTTAAAATCATCATGCCTTTCCAATTGATCAAAATAAACTCTACAGTAAATTCATGGCAATTCCAAATTGTTAGAGATGGTACATGATTAAGTGGGCAGCCTCATGTTCATGTAATGCACTTCTTGTTTTCAGAGCACAGGCAGGGCTTTTGGATGGCAAATAGGACATGTAAAACACAAGAACAAATTCAAAAATACGGAAAATCAGTTATGCAATTCTACACCATTATTAAAAACTTGTGAAGAAATCAAAACTGAACCCATGCATGCAGCAAATTTAAATGCACATGCAACAAGTGTTTCACACAGAAAACAGCATACTCCCTTAGCCCTTGTGATTTGGAGGTAGTTTACTGTCTGCTGTGGAGCACAAAGAACTAGTGAGTACATTGTCTGTTTAGGGTTCAAAGTTATGTGTGTTTAGAAACATAATTTTCAAAGTCACATTGCTTTATGACTCTTCATATGTCTAAAGACTAATTAACTCTGACAAACTGACCATTAGGGAAAAGCATTCATACACAAGATGACAGATGTTTTAACACAAATATAATGCCAACTTAGTAATATATTAAAAAAAAAAAAGATATGACAGGTTTAAGTTTCAATTCATTGGAGACGTTTGAGGCTACAGTAATAATTTCAAACTGATGAACCCTGTTAAACTAGGAACACAGTATTCCTTATTTAAACAGTGATTCCACTCTCAAAATCAAGTGATTTAATAAGAAGCTTTTACTTCTGTACACTGCAACCTATTCCCTATCTCTGTTCAGCCTTGCCTGAATGAAGGTTTTACTGCTTTTACTTTAATTTACCTAGAAAAATGAGAGACAACAGGAAAGTAAAACATAGGATTTAATTTCAAATATTTTTTCAGCCAGCCACATACAATAATCCCCAACTTTATAATCCTTAATTCTAATGCTCCACAAAATTGACCTTATATTTATATTTCAGAAATAAAAACTGGAATATTTGAGGGGAGAAAAACCAAGCAGCGTACACCAAATATTTCCCTTCCATTTGTATCCTTCACACCAAGGAACTGAAGGTCTTATTCTTCTACATTAGGGAAGTTTTGCAAATGTGAGTTATTCCGAACTGCAGACTATTCTGGAAGCATGAGAGCTGTTGGGACAGCCTAGTGGGTATGTTTTTAAGATGCCTCTGACTTGACTGTCACAGCTTGGCATCTGAACTACCACAAACCCAGCTCATGCCATAAATTCCAGTAGCTTTCTAAGGAAGTATTACAGCATCCAACATCTATTGTAAGAAAGCCATATTTGCATATTTTCTTTAAATGCAGCAGCTAAGCTCATGTCCAGAAAATACAGGCATGATTGCAAAAATATCATGAGTAGCCTAGGTAGCATTACACCTTGGTAAAGAGGCACAAGGAGGAGTATTTCATGGCTAGTGCTTCTTGTGTGCAGCACATTCTCTTAGGATTTTGATTTGGAGGGGGATTTTTTTGTCAATTGAGATTTGTTTTGTTGTTTTAAGATTAAATGTTTTTGTGGCCAACTAAATGGCAGTTTTCCAACAGGAAAGACTGCCCTCACCTTTAGCCTGGGCAAGAAAAATAAAATATAACAATTAAGTTTCAGTTGTTGAACCTCATGAATAGACACCCAGCACAGGTCCGTTACCATGCCTTAGAACATAATCTGAATCTAACAAAATTAAATTCCAGAGTAGTATTTATCCATCCAGATTAGTATTCAATCATCTCAAGCCTTGGACATACAAGCATTTTTTAAGATTTCTAGAAACATGATTGTACTACAAAAACCAAATTTTGTAAAGGTCCCCTTCTTGCAACTGTTCAGACTTGACAAAAGCTCACAACAGCCCTACAAGTGCAAAAAGAAGAGCTTGGGTTGCCACAGCATTTCTCTTACAGCCCCTGAGCCATATCAGATATAGATTACATTTCAACATAACCTAATGGTTTGGGAGTTTTTGTATGTATGTTGATTTTTAACAAATACTTCTGAGATGCAATCCCAGCGCCATCTCCTTTATGGGTCAATGTGCAAAGCACAGATCAGAAGAGAAAAACTTGTACTGTGTGAAGACTGGCACAGTGGAATGTATTCTTATAGACCACTGGTAGTCAAGAACAGTAATTCTTCATATTGTTTCTTGCATTGAGATTACTCAAAGGCAAAAAGAAAGGAAATTAGTTTTCTTAATTGCTCTATCCTAAATGCACATTTTGTTCAATGCAGTAGCTTTTGCTTTTTTTCCCCATTAAGACTAGACTCAACTCTAAAACATGCATGTCCATAGGCATATTACTCAAAGTCTAGTATATTTGTTCAGGCCTTTAAGCTGTATCTAAAAGACATAGGAAAAAAGTTAAAGGACTCAGCTTAGCCAGTATGAGTTTAACCTGTGGTACTTCCCACTGCCATTTTAATCCTTCTGAAAAGTGTTACATATTTCAGGGTCTGGAAAAGTCAACTGTATTAACATCAACGTGTGGTAAGTAATAATACTACTGCCATCTATGATTTTGTTAGTTCCTTAAATATATGTTCCTTTTCTGGAATCCAGCATCCATGTAATAAGCAGGGACTATCTAAGTACTGCACAACAGAAAGTATCAACCATATTATACAGCAATAATAACAGTAACAAGTGCTTACAGAGGCTTAAACCATTTTTAAAAGCCTGTTTACACTGTGTAGTAGCTCCAAACAGTGGAAAGCTGAGGTAACTTGACACCTTCCATACACTGCAGCAGTGCTGAGACTCTGAACTTCTCTTGGAGGTAGAAAGACATGGAGAAGCAGAGTACGAAAAGAACAGAAGCAGGGTATAGGAGCCGCTCGCCTGGAATATTTATTATAAATAGGAGTTAGCCATGGGACTTATCTGAGTAGTTTATTTTCTCCAGATCATCATGTTTAATAGCACTCAATGGGCAGTCCTTCCTAAAATTCTCTCAACATTTTTTTAACCATTCTATAGCTTTCCTGAACGTTAAAAAAATTCTCTGACAATTGATGAAATCTAAAAATGCAACCAGTCATAGTGTAAGAAAAAGCAAACAGAACCCACTTCCTTTTGTTTGTCTTAAGTGTTCAAATCAACAATTTTCTAATTTGAGTGATCTTTCCCTGGCAAGTTTTTATCTTCTAGTTTTGCAGGTCTTTGTCATATTCTCCGAGGTTGACTCTCTTCTAGCAGGAGCAGCTTTAGTCTCTGCTCATGTTAAAACTATTCCATATGCCTCTTCATCTATTCCTGTTCTACTGCATGTTTTTCAGAGTTAAGCATAGTTAAGTACACTTTTACTTCATCCCATTTCCAGCTCATTCATAAATATGTTAAGTGGCAAACTCTCACTCAAAATGCTTGAAGGAAGATTCTCAGTTACCTCTCTCCATTGTGAAAGCTGACTATTTTTACCTCAGCTTCATTTTCTGTCAAGAAAATATGCATCCACAGGAAGAACTTTCCACTTATTTCATCAAGCTTAATTTCTTCAAGAGTTGTTTATGAGGGCTCTTTTCAGAAGACCTTTGAAGAATCGTAGCATACTGCACTAAGCAGAGCACACACATTCATGCTCATTGACAATTCTAAAACTCTAGGGGAAAAAAAAAATCTTGTTGATTAGTGAGGTATAATTTTTCTTAAAGGTGTGCACGGGACAAAACAAATTCCTTTTATAAGCAACTTTAAGCCATGTTTATAAAACAAAATTTAATTTCTTTTCTACTAATATGACCAGAGGAGAAGTCAGATCTTCTGGGGAGTTTTTTGCTACAAGTCCTTAAAAATTTGCATAAATTTTCAATTCCATATTTTGAGGCCACTTTAAGTAACAGATTTCATCTCTTCACTCACTAATTTCATGACTGAGAGATCTCTTAAAACTTATAATTGGATTGTGTCCACCCTTGAGATTTTTAAATATTAACTTTATCTTAACTTCTAAAGTTACATATTAGTGCTAAAATCTCTCTCAATGACAGTTCAATGGGAGCAGTTCCTCAGACCTGCCTCATGCAGGCAAAAATTCCAGTGTGAGAACATGTCTATACTCTCCCAACAAGGGAAGTGAATTGTAATGCTCCTCAACTTGACTACAGACACTAGAATGTGAATGTGATCGTGCTGTATCTGGGATGAAAACAGACTGCACCTCTACATCCTATTCCTTATTGGGTTGCAGTTTGTTCTCTTTGATCCAAACACCAGGCTATTTAGATTTTCAGTAGGATTTTTTGGGTATATTTTTTTTGGGGTTGGGTTCTTTATGGAAAGCTGATGTTTGCGTTTTTGGTTGGCCTTTTTGCAGAGTTTTGTTTTGGTTTGAGGAGGAAGGGTTCATATGTTTGGTTTTTTGTTTTTTGGGGTTTTTTCCCTTTTAGATAGCATATTGTATACCCATAATGCAAGCAACATGACAAGAATAATGTAACCACATCTCCTGGCGTCAGTGTCAGGTATATAGTATGAGAACAATCTAGGAGTAGCTGCAGTAGCATTTCTCTAAATTTTCATTGGTAAAATTAAGGCCAAAATTTAGGACCACTAAAATAAAATAAATTTTAAAAAAGCAAACTCAGAACAACCAAAACCAAACACATACAATGAATTCCAAAGTTTACATAATATAATAAATTTATCTGTGTAGTAAGATGATAGTACTGGCCTTTTGATTTTAAAAGTATAATCCAACCTGGCCTTGAACATTTCGAGGGATAGGACATCCACAACTTGTCTGGGCAATTTGTGTCAATGTCCAACCATTCTGACAGCACAGAATTTTTTCCTTGTACCTTTTCTTCCTTTATCTGAGGTTTCTACCTTTATCTGAGATTTATATGTATACTCATTTTTTCAGAGCATACATCTCAAAATGATGACCCTTCAGCTACAATTCATTATATTTTGGACAGAATTAAGGATAAAGAGGAAAGAAAGTCTCCCATAAAACCTAATTCTTGAATACCCAATATAAACAAAAGTTGTAAACCCAATAGTAGTTGCAGATGTTCTCCCTCCTGAGACTAGAACTTTGGCTGTGACAAAAACATAGAATGATCTATGACATATATGAGGCATTTTCTTCTTCCCCTAATCTTTGTTAGCATTTCTTCCAATGCAAGAGTACTGTGCCCTCAGAGCATAAGTCAATACTCCTTTTAAATCACTGCAGTTCTGCATCTTTTACTACATTGAGCTCCACACAAACACTCAGCTGCTACCTTTTCATAGACTGCATTAGGAGCAAAATTCTTTGGTAGGAACTTCATTAAGGAACATCCAAAATTAATGTCAGCATTCAAAGAGGCTGTTCTACGAATTTCTGAATCACTGCATTTAAAAACTGCATCCTTGTTCCTGTTTCTTACCCATTACAGTTTATATTTTCTAATTCTACCAATTCATGTACTTAAAAATGTTGTAGTTTAAAATACAATTGTTTAAATTCAATTGCATCAGCAGTTGAATGATCTCTAAAAATTCTGGAGTCAGAGGTAACCATGTTTAGGTATTTTCCAGAAAAATTCTGAAGGGATTAATTAAATTTCCAACATTTAGATTTGCTTGTTTGGAACTCATATAAACTTTTGTTCTTTTCAGTTGACTTGCCTTCTAGCACTCACAAATGGAAAAAGAGAGATCAACGTCATTAGCATTCTTTGCACCTCAACAATATATTGACACGCTTTCCTTACTGTGTGTACAGAATTATTCTGTACATCTTGAGGACTATATAGAGTACATGATATTTCTGCAAGAGCTTTATGAAGGTAAAAGCAAATAAGGGGGAGTGAACATGACTTTTATCATTGCACAGCATCTTAGGCTTTTTTTTTTGTCTTAAATTTTATTACAAAAATTAGTAATAGGCCAGATCCACATCCCATTGTGGCAAAAGCAATTGCCACGAATATCAATAAGAATTCGGTGTTTAAGTTTGTTTAAGAATATGTTATGGAAGATCCTTGCTTATAAACATCCTTTAAAATTGTTCCTTATGTACTAATGCTCAAGCTTAGATCAGATTTTATCTTTTTGTTTACTTATTTATTAGAAACTACCTAACTTATGTGGCTTTTCTAGTTTGGAATATTTGGAACTTCTTGTCACATCAGTACCCCAAGCTCATTTTGCTGCACTAGCTCTAAATATTTTACTCTGTCCACTACACATATTGTAAGGTCACAGCAATAGGACAGACAGAAAGAAGGGAGAAATTTATAGCTCCCCCCCTACTACTCTTTTGTTAAGAAATGTAGCTTATTCTGCTTTTCTCGAGTTGCTTGTGTCTCTCATCCTCAGGGGATAACTTCTTGCTTTTTTCAGAAACTAAAACCAATCCTCACGACGACAGAACTGTTTGAATTCCATGATGCTTGTTCCTTCTCAGGACTTCTTCCTCTGTATGTGCAATAGAGAGAAGCTCTTTCCCCCTTTCTCGGACAAGGCAGACATTAATAGGCAATTCTGAACAATTCTTCATATTGTATAGCTAAGCTTTTTAGCAAGAGGAAAAGCATAAGCAGCTGACAAAATAAAATCTGTAAGGCTAGTGTCTCACTGACTTGGTTTAAAACTGCATAGTGACAAAGGCTCCCACTCCAGAACCCTTTTTACAATAGTGTATATATGTATATAAATACAGACAAGACAGAAATAAATGCTCTAAAAATAGTGAACTAGAATATTTGGAAAAATAAACTACCTGCAGGGTGTGCTCTGTGTATCCAAGCACTTCATCATGATGTAAACAAAAGTTAGCTGAAATAAAGACAATGGTCCTCAGCAGTTTTCCCTGCAGACCAATAATTCATCAGCACAAATGACATTACTGTTCAGAGGATGTTGAGGTTGATATTTGTCATTCTCCAATGGGCAAAGAAGACAAGGTTAATTCTTGGGATCTGGTCCTCCACATAAGAACTCCATGCTCCCTCCACAATATACTGCCTTAACCAATGGAGTTTATGACCACGTTTGTCATCTGTTTCTGAACCTGAGACTTTTAATCTTGAAGCTAAAAGAATCCTCTCTGCCTGCAATATCTGTGGCACATATATTCCCATGCTATAAAAACCAAAATTTACTGCTAAACTTACTCCAGTGTCTGTGATGATAAACTCTGCATGGAAGTGGCTGGCTCCATGGACTTGTTGGCTGCCTCCATGAACCTGTTGGAGCAAGTCCAGAGGAGGGCCACAAAGATGATCAGAGGGCTGGTGCACCTCTCCTATGTGGTACACTGAAATTGTTCAGACTGGAGAAGAGAAGGCTCCAGGGAGACCTTATAGCAGTCTTTCAGTTCCTAAAGAAGGCCTACATGAAAGCCAGAGAGGGACTTTTTATAAGGGCTTGTAGGACTAGGACAAGGGGAGTAGATTTACACTGAGAGAGGGTAGGTTTAGATTAAACATTGGGAAGGAATTCTTCATGGTGAGGATGGTGAGGCACTGGAACAGGTTCTCCAGAGGAATGCCTGGAGATGCCCCATCCTTGGAAGTGTTCAAGGCCAGGCTGGGTTGGGCTTTGAGCAACCCAACGTACAGTGGAAGGCTCCCTGCCAATGGTGGGGGTAGTTTGAACCAGAAAGTTTCTAAGGTCCCGTCCAGTCCAAACCATTTTAATATAAATCTAGGATATTATAAAGGAACCAGTGGATGGAGTTAAGAAGGCCATGTACAAAATAACTGAATCTGAGCATTCAGTCTGAAGCCTCCACATCACTAGAAAGATTGCCAAGCACAGGGGACATACTAATGTGGCAAGTGTAGTCCATAAAATACCATTTCTTATCCAATATTTATAGCATTTAGTATTCACCCTGTCAGTGCTGTACAACTTTTATGTGTTCATTCGAGACAAAAGGTGAATGCTACATCGCAAGCAAAGCAGGATGACTTTCAGGACCACAAAAGGAGTCAGTGTTTCAGAAGATGCATACAGGACTGTTGCTCTGATCGTTTTCAGCCTTCTGATGTTTGCATTTTTATAGTGGAGTTTCTCACAGATTTTCATGTAAATAAAAATAATGTTTTGTAAACTGTTCTTCTTGCTTATCATTCCTCTCTTGAGGAGGGACAATTGATAGACTTCTAGTTTGACCAGTGTGGTTGGAGAGGCGTCAACCTCGTTTGTCCAATCCGTGGTCATTGTCCAAAATCTATATAAATCGCAGTCAAAAAATAAACACCTTCTTTTATGCCCTGATGACTGACTGCACGCATGTCCTTCATTTTGTGTCCTATAGCAACACAGGACCCCTTTTTCTGTTACATGTGAGAATCCTTATTACTATTAATATTCAGCATATTTCCCAAGGAGTGTCAGCAAAATTAGGATCTCTCCCCTCCTTCACTCTTTGCATCAAGAAAAGCCATGACAGACAAAATTCACACAAGAATTCTGTCAGTCAGGTGCTAAAAAAATCTCTCTCGAATCTCAGCACGACATGACAAAGAAGTAACTCCAGATCACAAACTGGAATGCCTTTTCTAACTGATCAGGAGTGAAAAGGGGCTAAATGGCAAAATACTATTGTGCAAAGTCAGGATGCTTTGTATTTACTCTGAGCTCTGTGAGTATACTTGTGGCTACAGACAGTTAAACTAAAGAGTATTTTCCATTGCTGATAGTGCCCTTTTCCAGTGCTGTTCAAATCCTCTAAGTTTTCACAGTTTGGCTAATCCTATTTCTTTTTAAATCACATTAAGCCCTTCCATGTGTCTTATGAATAGTGAAAAGAATGAACACACACCTGGCAAAGACAGCAGAGTAAGTCTCTCACATGAGGAGAAATGAGCTGGCTAAAATTCAAAACTACATTTACCTACAATACACAGCAGTGAAAGACATGGTTAAAGGATTGGGCAGTCTCCAAAATACTTTCCAACTCCATTACTAAAGCTCTTGGTTATGCTAGGTCCCATCAACTGCCTAAGCAATAGACTTTGCACAACACCACTTTTTCCAGTGTTTTGACTTCAGACATAATAATTACTTTACCAGCCAGAACATAAACCATTCAAATGTCATTGCTGCTGAAAACTAAAAAGGAAAAAAAAATTATAAAACACAGAAAACTTGTGGATGTGCTAACAGGCTTCAACTGAAGACTGTTTTGCCCTGCCATACTATTCCAAAGCCATACACTGCTACAACCAGGCTATTTCTAATTCTTTTTTTCTTACATCTAAGCAAGGTTTTGTGAACAGCAGATACCTGGAGTTTAAAAGCCACTACTGAGACAGAATTTAATTGAGAAGCTGAAAGATAGCCATACTCCATTTCTGAATTCCTGAACTCTCAAACCTACCACTTTTTTTGTTTTTGCTAGAGAAAATAATACCTGTTGTAACTGCCATAAGTGACTGAACCCTGTTAGGCTTTTCCTCAAGTCTGACGCTTCACCTGCCGGAAAATGCTGGGTTTCTGTACATATAACTTGACTGCATATCCCAATATGCTATTAGCTTTTCAAATACCACAGAAAATTAATTTTTCTAGAGATTATTTTTCCCTCCCAGACCATAAACCTCACTCCTTCTGAGTCACTTAATGGATATGTTTCTTACAGCTCTATTCAAAGCAAAGTAATTTTTGTACATTTCAAGATTATAAACTTCATCTTTTTATACCACAAATCATCAGATAAGTTTAGTATGACATGCTGGGACAGGTCTCTACTATTATCTCTTATAACAGTAGAACACTAGTTTCACTGTGTAGTGCTCTGTCTACTAAATTCCAATGATAATCAGATGCTCTGCCATTAACACTGCACTGACTAATGCAAAACAATGGATTTTTTAAATAATTGCTTGTATTAAAAAAACTCACGTACAATCTGTTCTTTTTAGGTTTGTGTGCTTATATATTTATGTTGTCTATTGTAATTATTGCATGGGAAGACATATTAGTTGAGCAAACAGCATTTGAAGCCATACTTCAAGTTTGCCATAATTGTATTTCTTCCATTTTAGAAATTCCTATTCTCAGAATTACAGGAAAAAACCCTAGGAACTCTAACATGGATAGTAGTTCTCTAAGGGCCAGACTTCTCTTAGACCTAAATAAATCTATTAGTACAAAAAAAATTAAGTACAGTACAAAAGAAATTAAATTTAGTGCAAAAGAAATTAAATCTGCAGAAAGCCTGAACTGAATTATCTAAGCTTATTCCTATACACTCAATTAAAGATTTCAGACATTCAGTACCTTGCATAAGACATTCCATCTTTATCCTGAAGGGTCAGACATCTATTTGTAAACTGAAACTAAATGCCTCCTGGTGAGAGATCCTAGTTAAGTGTACATACTACAAACAAACTGCTAAGTAAGAGATGTCCAGTTATACCTGGAATAAACAATTTAGTCCAGCAAGAATGAAGACAATCCAGAAAAGTCCTTCCACAAACAAACATATATAGGAATGGGATATAGGCTGGGATTCAGACAGCATACACAAAAGCAAGCAATTTTATAATTTACACACATGATCACTGGAACAGAGATGAAATAGAAATTGGTTTGTTGAATAATTACCTTCATCGTCAGCATGTTGAAAAACAACCATGATTTCAGAGATGCCAAAAAGGGACTGACTATATGGAGTGTGATTTATAAACAAGAGTCATAGAATAGGTTTTGTTTGCCTGGACATTATTTGTTTAAAATTTATAGAACCAGACTTTTTTCCCTCTAAGAAAAGGAGTAATGAGGTGACAAAATAAATATGTAAATAAACCAATGTGTTAATTAATGATCACATCTATTGTCTGATACTCAGCGTTGGGCTCTCCTATAGATAACACAAAACTTTTGTTCATTATGAGTTTAGGCCGTACAGTTACAATTTCTTCTCTTTTGCCAAACTCTACTATTTTAAAAGACTCTTGCAATGAGAGAAAGCCCTAAAGCAAAGACTGAGGTATCATCTATATTCAAGATAATATTATCTATATTTTTAATTTAAGTATTTTAAGCATGCCACGCATTTCAGTTTTACTTCCTTATTAAATTGCTAGCCTAGAATGATGTGGGACAAAACATAATTTTAAAAAAAAAGATCAGAAATAAGGTATTTATTTGAAGCAGAAATCTGTGCAGGAGGAAGATGACAAGAGCTAGGTCACATGTTTTTCTCTGAGCCAGGTAGAGTTATACTACTGTCTTGAAAAAATTTAGACACTGAAAATACATCCCGAGAAAAAGGAAGGGTAATGGCTGCTGTCCCAAGAGTCCCTTTGGGTTTCCCCTGCCCCCATATTGCCAAGGATTAAAAGAAAGATTAAGGCAAAGAAAGTCAAAGTATGTTAGTAACAATCAGAAATAGAGGTTAAATAGTAACAGTCTGTATACCCTCAAGTTTAAAAAAAAAAAAATCATAAATAAAAAGTAAATAAAAAGTTTTTTTAAAAAAAAATCATCATCATCTTCTTTTGAAAAAGTTTCAGTCACTCTAATCAGCTACCAGTCTCTGGCCGCCCAAGGAGGGAGTAGAACTGAGGGCCATTTTCCTTAGTACAAAAGGCCCAACTGGAGGGCTACTCTCTATCCTAAATTCATCCAGAGAGGGGATTGCATCATTTCACCTAGAGATGAGATGTCACCATGTCACCTGATGGCTGTGCTTAAGAGAAGGTGAAAAGGGAAGGGCTCTGCCACTGTGACCACAACCCATGGCAGCCTGCTGGTTCAACCTAGAGCACACTGGAGTCCTCTTGGGGAACTGAATGGAGAGACTACAGGTCAGATATGCACTGTAATGGGCTCATAAATATAAAACCAGCTAAAATATCATTCCCAAATTGCCTAAACTTTGAACTTCTTCCTCATTTTAGGGCTTTCAGCAAGTATCCCAAGTCACAGTGGTGAAAATGAGTAAAACCAATACTACTCTACGTCAACATGAAATCCAGAGGTAGAATGAAAGGGGAAAAGAAAATAAGGAAAGAAAGAAAAAGAACAACAACCCAGGAAGAAAGCAATTTGTTCTAGAGATTGAATGCACTGTCAATCAAATCTAAGAGCTCTTCAATCTGAAAATTACTCCATCTAATAACATAAAAAATGCAGAATTCATTTAATTTTTTTACAAGTTATTATGAACAAAGTGATATTTACTTTTTTTACTTTGAAATATATGTAGTAGCTTAAGAATGTTCCATGCATTAAACAATAAAAGAGTTGAGAATTAAATTTTGAAGTGCAATAAGCTCCATTCAATTATTTGAAAAAAAATCTCCATTAAAGCTTAATTTTTTGCAAGTATTTTATGATATTGACAGGCCTATATTGATATGCCTATGACTCCACTATGAATATATGGTATACACTATGTCCAGGTGTCACCTTTTTCAGCTTCATTTCAAGTAGCAGCATTGCAAACCTTATCTCACCTACACAAACCAAGTCTGACACCTCTTCAGTTGCCTATAAAAGCACATTTATTAACACAGAGTAAGCGAGAGATTTAAACCACATCTGGCAAAAGACAGTTACAATGCTTCTCCGATTCAGAGTAGCAGATGGCAATAGCATGGATGAAAACACATTTGGCAGGACAAAGATTCATCTGTCCAGCTATTGAAGTCCCACCATAATTGGCTAGCAAAATTCAGTCTGATTGTGTGAAATGAAATCAAAACAACCAATGCTTGGGAATAGTTTGACTGCTGGACTTACTGATTATATGATAGAAATTCTGACTGTCTAAAATTCTCCATAGTATCCTATAAATCCTTCTTTTCTTCAAGATACTGGTTTTCTTTCCTCAGTTTATTTGCTTTATAAGTGATAGGTTTGGATGTTCATTCTTGTCATTTTATTTCCATTGCAGCAACTTACAAAAGCCCCATTTTACAAGAACAACATTTTTCTACATTGGCACCATGCTTATATTAAGCTTCATTGTGCAATTATTTCCATAATAATTGAACATTATTAAAGAATAATAATGTCTATAAATTATTTTTTGTAGAATAAATTGTTTCTAGAATAAAAATCTGCTTCCTGTGCTGTCATGATGCCTGAGGTAGCTATAATGTGCAAAATTTCTTCTAAGGGATTCAAAGTACCATGAAAACAATGGAAGAGTTTTTCCTATTGGACAGTATAGCACAATCAAACAAGCTGTAGAGGTGTGCAGTTTGCATATTGTCTTTGACTAGCTGTACTTATTTCTGCGTAAAAAAATCACTATTTCATCAACAGCAGCTGTCATTTAAAATTAAAATTCAAACTTATCTTGTTTGCACTCTAACCCATTTTCTCTATATTATAGGGGATGTGCAGTTGTCAGGGAGATTACGTGAAGTTCCATCAACACAAAGGGTGCAGAAGTTGTAAGTATAGTATTTCAAACCTACATAAAACCAAACATAAACCTTCTGAAATAGCAGTGTTATTTAGATGCAAGTTTGCCCCAAGAACCTCCCTCTTCACAGCACCTCTCACTCTGAATGCCTGTTGTCTCCCTCTCTTCCCTGTCCCTGCAAATAACTTCCTCAGCTCCCCCTTAATCACTTTCTCCCCTTCAGTAGTTTAACTTCTCTCTGGATTGCTTGAAGATGAAGGTTTTATAATACAGCACTTATATGAAGTATTCTTAAGCACAGCTCTCCTTTATTAAACAGCAATAAAGCTCTCATTAAATAAATAGAAAATCTTTTTCATTGTAGCATAGACAGGCTGAAGTCCAAGCCCATTCCTGAAATGCAAGGTATGACCCAGAAATTATAAATTCTCAGATATTAACACAAATCTGAACCTAAAAAATATGGATTATATGTCCAATTTGGACAAGAATACCACAGAAGGATTTACTTTCATAGCTATTACATGACTAATACTGCATAGCCAGGCTAGAACTGCTGATATTCCCTGAACTGCTGATATTCCCTGTCAACATCCTCCTGGGCATGCTTCACAGAGAAAGAATGTGAAAACATTTGGCAATGGTGTTATGATTATAGTGTGTGTCCCAGTTTTCCTACTTGTTTTCGTATAACTTTTAAGACAATGACTGAGTCAAAATTCTTACATTAAAATTAGGATAAACATTTGTTTACAAAAATGTGCATGTCCTGTTTGATGTGATATGCAATCTGTCCTTAGAAACAGAATGAAACTCTCCCACTCATAAAAGCATACCTTGGCAGTGAATGAAACACTCCCCTCTTCCCACACATGCACAAGTGGACATCAACTTTCAAAGTCAGGAATACTCTTTGCACCAAGGATCAAAGGAACCATGTGAACAGAAAAGCAGGAGATGGAATGAAAAAAATTCTTCATGGATTTCAGCGAGAAATATGGGTGCTCCATCACCATACTTCTGAAAGCACTTTACTAGGGCACTCAGAACAAACCACTTTGACCTTCTATAACTCAGAACACTAATTGTTGGTTTGGTTTTCAAAAAACACTTTGTCCAGCTTGAACTCATCACTAGCTGTGTGACATCACTTAAAAGGTAGTCACCACACACCTACCATTGATATCTACATTATGGGAAATGGAGACAAGTAAGGGTGCTGGCCTACAGACCCAGTCCCACAGCCAGGGCAGCTAGCAGTAACAGTATCCCTAAGAAGCTGTGCCAACATTGCCTTCGAGAAATATTTGGAAAGTGAAAAGGCAGAAAATCCTCGGCAGACATCTGGAACTCCTGGGTGGTTATGTAATTCCAAAACCTGAATCAGAGACCAAATCAAGTGGACCTGAAGGTTCTAGCCACATTTGCTCAACCTGATTTATCAGGTTTCCAAATCGTATTCTTCTGCTGTTTTATCTTACGCTTCAGAATCTTAAAGTACATAGCTGGTTTAAAACACAGACAAAGAATCAAACTATTAACCCACTGTTTATTTCTGCCTTCCAAAAACTGAAAAATAACTTAATTGAACGGCTTAGAAACCTCCATGATTTACTTGCTGGACAGTTTATTATTTCACATAGATGACTTTTCTGGTTTGTTCAGAGCACATAAAACATGCATAAGCCCTTAGTGTCTATATGCACTCATTAGATAACATAATACCAATCAGCCTCCTCATAAGCAACTAGAAACCGAGCTGGATTACCAGGGTGAACACCCAATACTGCTAAATGAGAAATCAATACAGCTCAATAGCATATTTTGCAAGACAAGTGCTGCTTTTGCTCCTGACCCCATGCAAGTAGCTTAACACAAAGATATCCTACCCGAGCAGAGAATGTCTCACCTACAGTCACAGCAGAGAACATGCTGTACAAGCAGGCTAAAATGTCAACTCAGTCAGATATTTGATTGCATGTACTTGATAGAAAGACAGTTTAATTTCCCTGCAGCAAACAAGATATTCTTGAGAAACTTGAAGATGCACTTGAGTATCAGTTAGCAAGAGATACTGTAGCTTATATAAAATGAATCACAGTACAACAGTTTAAAAACAGAAATGTTCATAAATTTAAAGCCAAAATCAGTATTGTACATAGTAGTTGTTGAAGAAATATTCCTGGAAGATAGTAGAGCCAGAAATAGAAGTATATACATTATATATAAGGCCTGCATTGATCAAAGACTGTTTCTGCACAAAAGGGTTTGTCAGATAGAAGAGAATCCCAATGGTGTAAAGCTACTGATTTTAATCTATCTTTAGAAAAGATAGCTTTTTTCTTTAGTCTATATTATCAATGTGATGTTCTGCTCTTGAGATTCAGTGATAGTGTACCAGGGCCCATAAAACACACCCACATGGCCTGTCCAGTCTGTGATGCAAGGCTTTCTCACTGTTTCCACAGTTCCAGCATTGGCAGCTACCTCTTGCTATGCTGTGCTGAATAAGAGCATCTCAGGCTGCAGCAAAGAGGAAAACACTCATCTCAATACTGACTCCAGAGAACGTAGTTTAGGAGGCTTTTTCTGCCCTTACAGAGGACAGTGCAAAGACTGGTTTTATTATGAGCTATAGTCTCTCAAAAATTACTAGACTGTTACAACATAAAAGGCCTTTAGAAATATCTTCTATTTGTGGTTTGTCTGAAGTTATTTTTAATGTCTCTTCCTCATGCACAGCATGTGTAACAAATACAGTACTGGAACCCTCACAGTTATAGCCTGAGTAAAGCAATTTTTGACCCTTGTTGCAATCATCTTGACAAGAATTTCAGTGGAGATGACAGCACATGTATTTCTATGAAGAGTATATGTTCCCTCACAGTTTTTTCTCCAAAATCTAACTACAGCCTCTCTGGCCTAATACAATACACGCCTTTGTGCCAGTTTAATAGTAACATGCATATGCCAAACCCATATAAATTCTGCACTCATCAATAAAGTTTTGTATCCGCAGCCATTATCTCCAGTCAGTCAGGCAACACCAACATTGCCACTTCCCTGCCTTTCAATGCTCACCCCACACTTCCCCCCTTGCATTCTGCCCCACATGGGCTCTTAGTTTTCACACACTCATCTTACTTTTCTAAGTCCGGAAAAATGCAGTTTCAAGGGGTCTCACACTCTTGGGATTTTCATGTGCAAAACTTCATCAACATACTTCCTTTTTTGGAGTTAACTGCTGCGTATCTAGAAGAAAAGTATGGGAAAAAATGAGGACTAAGAGTCAGACCTGTTTTTAACCCAGTAAGTATGGGGAGAGAAAAACTCAAGCTTTTAGACTTGCTTAAGTGCCCCTGTTATAGTACAATGGAAGTTCTGGAAACTTCAGAGAAGGGTGAAAAAAACAGTGCTGATTTTCTTAAGCTGCTTGGATGAAGGACTCCTCTCTCCCAGTAGGCAGAGAGGTAGAGAATGGGGGTCTCCTGCAACCTCAGGTCCCTACAAAAATAGTACCTTGAAGGTTATAATCATTTTAATAACCTGGGACACCTCACCAAGCTTTCTTTGAAAGCAAGAAGATAGGTAGCCAACTCAGCAAACTAGGATCCAAAATGATAAAGACTGATAAACTCACTTCCTCAATAAAGCTCTAACAGGCATGAGTTTAAGAGCATCTAAACTTTTTATGATATACCACAAGGGTATATCCCAAAAAGGGTCAATTTCATCCCAGAATCACTATCAGATTAACCCAAATAGGCTTTTTCCCTAACAATTTTTTATTCCTGAGGCCACACACTCCCTCAAAGATCTAACACCGAGCACTTCATTCAGAAAGAGAGATGTACACAGGCATGCAAACAGTACAATGCTGCTCTGAACTGAAGAACTGGGCTTTGCTATTCCAAATTCAGACTCCTCCTTATGCAGGGTCACAAACAAAGGCTCTGCAGTTTATCACCAGGCAATGTTCAGCATTCAGTGTCTAATGTCTTCAACACTTCAAGAAACGTATAACAAGGCAGAAAAAGAAAAGAAAGTATGGAGGATCATCTTCAGTCACAAAACATGTTATAAAAACATCTGGAAAATGTTCTTGAATAACTCAGAAAATTGTGCCCAGTCTCTAGAACTGTTCTGAAATAGATTTGAGAGAAATTTTTATCTGCTAGTGATCCTGAGATGAAATTTAATTTGGAAAATATCTAGCGACTTGAGGTGAGGTTTTTTTGAAGTGGGCTTGCTTCAAGTTGGGTTTTTTTTTTTCCTTTTTTTTTTTTTTTTTCCTAATAGAAAACTTCTGTATTTAATATATAATATTCAAAGCAAATGAATACATTAATTATATACAATAAAATCCTATCTACATTTGAAATAATCATGTATCTTCAAACTTCATTGATTTATTTACCATATTTTTTGAAAACTACTTGAATGTGACTCTAGGGCAAATAACAATGACAAGCTGGCAGTAAGGAAATGCTTTCACTGTCTTACTTAGCATCACAGTCAAGAAATAGCTATGCTGGCATCCTTGCCAACTAGGTTCATATGTCAACTGCTACTTGGATTATTTGGAGGCAACAGTCCAAAGAAGCTGCTCTAGTGAGGACTGCAAATTAGTGGATCCTTATTCCTCATTTCAAAAGTACTTAGGAGTACTGTATGAAGTATCAAACAAAATAAAATTTGGGAAATACCACTGCTATATGGGCCTGGACAAATGTAGCATCTAGATTTAACAGATGGATTTCTTAAAAGGATTTTATCTGAAAACCATACATAAAAATTCTATTAAAAATCTACATTAAGACAAAAAACTACCAGATTTATTTCTTAGCTTCAGCTCCCCTTCACAGCTCCAGCACACATAGGTAGCTCTGTTCATGGTAAAAAAACCAATGTGCAGGTTCCATTTTTTGGACCTGTTTACAAAAAAACCAAATAGATCTATGTTGACTCTTCCACAAAGACTGTTTGAGAGAGAGGACACTTTAATTTAAAAACAAATCAAGCTCATGTGTGGCCAGCTCTGACAACAACCAGGGCAAACCTGAGTCCGTTTGTACCTTACATCTGTCCCAGAGGATGGCAGAGAAAGGATCAGAAGAAATGCTGTGCCAGCTCCCCCAGTCTCAGTTCACTGCTTTCCTCCTGACTTTTACAGGATCAAAAAGATGCTATTTCAGATTTGACAAAAAGATATGTATATCCTTCTTTTGATCTCTTTGGATTCTAACTTTCAGTTCCTGTCCTCCCACACACACCATTTCTGCATGGTGAAACCACGCCATTACCACTCAGAAGACTTTTGCACTCCTACAGACCAGAAGCTTAGACGTGCATTTCATAAAGGTTAAAATACTGACGCTGAACTGACAAATACAGTATTCCATACCAGATTTACTAAAATTTTTGAGAACAAATGAAACCCAGTTCCATCTCACCAGGGAAAATAAGAATCAATGTTCTGGGACAAAACCCAGCAAGGGCACTCTTCTAAATTAATGGTGTTATGGTACAACACATTAGAAGAGTAGCAAGAAACCCAAATACTCTACACAATTGAAACACATGCAAAATATTCCAACTGAATTTGTCTCAGTATTTAAAGATCAAAGATAAAATTATTTCAGAAGGATGCTTCTTTTCCAGACAACATGCTTAAGACTAAAAAAAAAGCCTGTTTTTTAATTAAGATTTTGGCACTGGCTTTTGAACATCACAAGTTAGTTAATTTTATGTAAAGCAAAATAAAATTATATTCTCAATGGACTTCAGCAAATTAAATGAAAATATTTCCCGCAGCTAACTTGAAAAGGGATATCATTAAAGCACTGAATTCAATCTTATCTGTAGCTACCACTTAAACTTCTAGTCACGACACATTCATTCAAAACAAAATAGCAGATTGTAATGTGGGCTGATATCTGAAGGCATTTCGTAAGCATACTCATGCTGAAGTCTAAATTTGACATGATCACTAGAGAGATTACCTTTGAACTACTTACAAAAATGTTTAAATGCCTTTGTTCTGTCTCTGAATTAGCATGTGGCATTGGAAAATTCAATATTATTTCTTACCATTTATTTCCCTTGACTAGTTAGCTAAAATAATATGCAACACAGAAGTGGAGATCATTTTCCCTTCAAATAGGAGTGGTATTAGAGGCAGAAAAAAGATCATTCAGCTATTCAATTTACATAGCTTTCAAATTTACTGTCCAAAAATCCCAGGTTAGAGACATAAAGAATAGATATAATTGTAATTTGCTGCATTAGGATTATGATTTTCCTGTTTGTACCAGGTAACACTGATACCTCAATATGTTGCTAAATGAAAAAATTGCTTTGACACTTGTCACTGTGTCTTAAGCAAGAAAATTAGTGTGGTTCTTAATCAGAACAGACAAAAGTACTGTACTATTTGATGAAAATTACAATTTCTAACTGGCTCTGTGTAAACCATTCTCACCTAATGCCAAGTCCTTAATGATAAGTGCTGCTAGGAAACACTACTGGGCAGCTCTGTGCATGCAGTCAGTTAATTACGACTTCAGTGGAGAACAGTTCATGAGATTATGTACAGTTACAACACAATTAACTTGTTTAGCATTTCTCACATACCTGCAATGTTTGTCTATGTGTGGAGCACAGATTGTTTGCATATAATTTTAACCTTTGTTCAGAGGGGTCCAAACCTATAAGGGTTTGTGTGCCTTTTCTTTTAAATAGGAAAACAGACTAAATCACAGTGTTTACAACCAAGCTTTGTCTCTGTCACTTGGTTTTATGATGCCATATATAAAAATTAGCTAGATCTGTGCTTACTATAGCCACCTGCTGAAACTTCAACACCAAAATAAGATCTATAATTGGATATACAAAAACAGAAGCTCTGAAATTACAGCACAGGCCTAAAATTTGCATCAGGGGTAGTGAAATTCTGCAGCAGTGTTTATATGTGACTGTCAGTAGTTGCACACTCACAGAATCTACTATTAGCAGTTAAAAAAGGCCAAGAAATAAATCCCTTGCACACAACCTTCTACTTTTAGCAGGTTTAAATGTCTGCCCTTGCAGGAGCTTTTCCCAGTTCCCTCCACTGCTCTAAAAGGAAGAGTATGGACCCCATGCTGTACAGGAGAAATGCATGCCTTCTTCTCTATACCATGTTTAGGAATCTAGATAAAGGGGAGATAAGAACATTTAATTCTTCAAGGCTTCCTCAAAATACAGCTGAAAAATACTCTCTTACAGCATGACAACAACATTTTTAGCTAATATATTTTGAAATAGACCCCACATATATTTACTAGCATGTCACATACTTCTGAAAGGTCTTAAATCTATATACAAGACACAGCTAGAGAAATGCATTTCATTTTTTAATCTCCCACTGAGTATAACCCCAGAAAAGCTCCTTGTACAGAAATATTGGCAGAAGTGAAGGATAGAGTTTTAGGACTTTAGCCACTGCATCACTTAAATTCAACGAAATTTTGACTCAACAATACTAGTGGTTAGAATAATAACAATTACTTTGATTGGCAGTCACTAGCTGCTACAACACATAGGAGTTCCAAATCCATTGGAGAAGAGCAAAAGAAAATAATTCTACTGTCATGGCATGGCATACTACATTTGATATTGGAGACACGTCCAAAACTCAATCATGTTCTAGGTCTTATAGACTCTCCTCCAGGTGGTCTCAAAACTATGAGAGCAAACCTCAAAATTCTCCAACATATATTGGGGATCTGGTCCAAGGTCTCAGAGCAAATTTCATCCCCAATGCTGATGGTAAGCAGAGAATTAAGACTGAAAAATCTACAAAATATTATGCTGACCATGTAGAGCTCTGGTATGACTTAGAAGGGAAGGACAAATCTACTGCAGGCTCTTTTGAATTTAAAGCCCTAGTGGAAAACACTGTGTATAGATGTTTGTACAGCCTCTCCTCCTGACAGTTCTTTTTCTCTGGAAGCAAGAAATCAGTCAGAGCTGTTAATAGGGCAAGGTAGAACTGGTACAATTATTAAGGATGTTCTCCTTTCTGCCTGTCCAGATAAAGTGGTGTTGACTGGGGAGCTGCTCGCACCATTTCCACAAGAACTGAGAATAGCTTTGTCTCACAGAAAATACGGAATGCTCTGGAGTTCTTGCTTCTCTGTCTCTGGCCTCCAAGAGAAGCAAGGGCCCATAGTTACCTATACAAGTTACAATAGTGCAAGGGCCATACAAAACCATAGAAAACCAGTTAAGCTGAGGGGAGACTGTAAAAATAAAGTTAGTAAACAGAGGCAGGAAAATAAAATTACAACCTCAGAATCTAAGCAAAGCTGCAAGCTGCATATGGCAAGGACACATGAATGTGTGTCCTGTCACTTAGTTACACAGTCCAGAGAGGGCTCCTATAAGCATCAAAAGCACATCACAGCATCAATCTGACAGCCAATAGCATTGGCTAGCTTAGGAGAAGCCAGGAGTTCAAAAATGGAACAAGTTTCATTTTATATTGTTAGCACACATATCAGCTTAAGCACCAAGCCAGTCAACGTTGTACCTGTGAATGAAGGAGACTGACAATCCTGTTATTGACAGGTACTTGTGAGTCTCTAGGAATGCTGTGGTACTAAACATCACTGACCTCAGGAGTTGTACCAGGTGTGCTTTAGCACAGGCAAATGCTATTAGGAGGTTCAACAGGCCTGCTTGGGGCCCAGAAAAGAGACTATTTATTTACTACATCCCATTTCTGAACAACCTGATCTTCTGCTCCATGGACCTGAATGAAGCAATTTTCTGAATGCTGCAATATTTCCCTCACACCTCAAGCTGACCAGATACTAAAAAGTCAGCTCTATCAAGCTCATTAAACTACCATTTTGGTTTTGGCTTTTCGTCACTTAGTAGCATTTAGGCTTCTCAAAAATCTTCAGTCATGGTAGTTTTTATATCATTTATATGGAAGCTTAAGCCTCTAATCTATTTCCTCACCTTTGCATCAGTCAGATGGCACAGCAACTGTCACTAACACTTATAAAAAGTGCATTTTAAGCTATAGTAACTGACTGAATAACTTACAAGTCCTAATATCTTAGCAGTAGCAATGCAACTTTAAAAATTACTTTTTTTCATTTCTAGAGAAACCAAAGTATTATCATGGCCAATTAAAATTGTATGTTAGCTTAGAGATTTATTACATTACATCTTTATTCTTTCTTTCATTTTGGACCTTATTGGACCCCTTCTATGTGTTCAGAGGGACAATTAGCACTGATCAGTGTGCACAGCTTATTAAGGATGGTAAATTTGCTAACAGCACATTTTCCACTGCACACATTCACATCTTTGGCCTACCTCTTCTTTCGCTGCTTCCATCCTCCAAACTCACAAAACACTACTCTCATTCCCTACCACTGTGCCCATTGTGACATTTGTGCTTCCCTGCATCCTATTACTCATCCTACTCATCTCCCAGTGGAACATCTTTTCAGTTGTCCATTTAACCCATGGTCCTGTCCCTGAGAACGACCCTTTTCTATTTAGAAAACACAAGAAAGAGTAACACTGCCTGCAACTCATTCCTCTAATGTTCTTTCAATATCAGAAAGGGTTGCATAAGAGAGGCTAAAGGATACATCCCTGCCTAACCCTTCAGCATCCATTTATAGACCTGTTGTATGTTATTTAATCTAATCTCTTGCAAATCTGCTGAAATTGTCTGCTTCTGGAACAGGCTGAAAGGAGCTTGTACAAGTTCACTGCCTGCTGTGTAAAATACCAGGGCTTCATATAGTGCCAAGATTCTGCCCTCTGTCTTATTATAATGACCCCATTTTGCTGGTTCTTTTGGCTGCCGCACATTCAGCCAGCAATTTCAGCAATCTCTCAACCGACTCTCAGATATTCCTCTTGTGTTGCAATTGCTTGTTCTGAGCTGGCATTGTGTGGGAATGGTTTGGGTGACTTACTCAGATCCATTAGATCAGTTTAATCTGCCCTGAAGCTTAATATGCCTTCCTCCCCCACTGCTCCTCCCTCCACCCCAGCACTTCCTGAGATCCTGCTGGAATTCGTCACCCTTAGCATACCACATTGGACTTCTGGAACAAACTTAGTGACTACTCTCTTGGAGACTTCAATATTTATCTCCTCCGATTCACTGACAGTGATTCCAGAAGATCCCTCTCTTGCCTCTTTTTCAACTCGTGAAGTGATGACTACTATTACACTCAGATGCCTTAGCAAATAATGTTTCTTTGATTGTTGAGAAACCTTCACCTGAGTCTTTGCTATTCTTTCAATTCTAGAAGAGCAGAGTGGGAAGACACTACAGAATTTTTTCTCCCCTTGTCCATCATGACACTCGGGTTTCCTTGAGCAAGTGAAGCACAGAGCAGCAACATAACCAACCTGTTGCTTCCAAAGTGAGATTAAAACAGTGAGATTAACAAAGAAAACTGACTACTCAGATACCTGCCCCTCCTTGCACATGGGGAAAGATGTCTCTTAACAATTACTACACTGTCAAGAGACATCTTTCTCCATGCTTCCCCAATAATGGCTTTGATCATTGCATCTATTTCAGGCGATGCAAATGAGACATGTAGACAAATTGAAACATTTATTCTCACCATAACTGAAGCCCCTTCTCCTAATACAAAACTTTCACAGAATCACTAGGTTGGAAGAGACTTTCAAGATCATCAAGTCCAACCCAGCCCTAACACCTAAACTAAACCATGGCACCAAGTGCCACATCAAGTCTTTCTTTAAGCACATCCAGCGACAGTGACTCCATCGCCTCCCCAGGCAGACAATTCCAGTACTGTATCACTCTTTCTGTAAAGATTTTTTTTCCTAATATCCAACCTATATTTCCCTTGGCGCAGCTTAAGACTGTGTCCTCTCATTCTGTCAGTTGCTTCCTGCAGAAAGAGACTGACCTCTACCTGACTACAGCCACCTTCCAGGAGGCTGTAGAGAGGGATAAGGTCACCCCTGAGTCTACTTTTCTCCAGGCTAAACAACCCCAGCTCCCTCAGCTGTTCCTCACAGAGTTTGTGTTCCATGCCCCTCACCAGCCTCGTTGCCTCCTCTGAATGTGCTCAAGCGTCTCAACATCCTTCCTAAACTGGGGGGCCCAGAACTGGACACAGTACTCAAGGTGTGGCCTCACCAATGCCAGGTACAGGGGAAGAATGACCTCCCTGCTCCTGCTGGCCACACCACTCCTGATACAGGCCAGGATGCCATTGACTCTCTTGGCCACCTGGGCACACTGCTGGCTCATGTTCAGCTGCTGTCATCAGCACCCCCCGGTCCCTTTCTGCCTGGGCACTGTCCAGCCACTCCATCCCCAGCATGTAATGTTGCAGGGAGTTATGCAGAACTTGGACTGATTAAACTTCATCTTGTTAGACTCTGCCCATCCATCCATCCATTCCATGTCTCTCTGCAGAGCCCTCCTACATTCCAACAGATCAACACACGCCCCCAGCTTAGTGTCATCTGCAAATCTACTAATGAAAGACTCAATACCCTCATCCATGTTGCCAATAAAAATATTGAACAGAACTGGCCCCAGCACAGACCCCTGAGGAACACCACTAGTGACTAACTTGCATTAGTCCTCACCAAAAATACTCCTAAGATCAGGCAATACTACATCTGGATATCAATCCCATCTTGTGAGGGCACATGTGGTAACCATACAGAGTTCAAGGAGTCCTGACAAAAAACTGGGTTCCTACAGGAAGAAATATTTTGAAAGTCATGCCATGCAGACACAGCCCTGCATTGCATGCAATGGAACTGAACACTGTAGAGCCTTGTGGGGAAGAAAAAGACTCATAGAATCAGGGTGAGAAAGAAGCAATTAGGCTAGCATTTACTGCAAACTAGGAGGAAGAAATTTGTTGACTTGGAAGAGCAAGAAATACGTGCGTCTTTTTCCTCATAGTCCTGTACCTATACGGTCAAATCGTACTTGATTCCTCTTCTGAGAGGAACAAGCATGTCATCCAGACACACATATTCTTTATTAAAGAAATATTATTCTTATTTCTTTATTAAACAAATTCCAAAAATAAAAGACCAAGACCTTTCCTTAAAGATCAGAGAGAATCATGCTATTCCCATGTCATTCTTTGACCTTTGGTAAAATAAAACTACAGGTACAATGTCCACTGAATGCATCCAAATAATCTCAGCAGTGTTGTTAGAGAGATGATGAAAAGGATGAATTCTTTGTAAAAGCAATGCTTGAAGAAAGTAAAAAAGAATGAAGAACAGTGTAAATACTGAAATGAAACACTTAATGAAATTGTGGCAGAGCCTTCAGGAGAGTGCTTATTTTCTTCAGTGGTGTCTCTTATCAGCAGCTTCATCTGTTTGCTGAGTTTGTTTGACTGTTAGCCTCAATTGGGATGTGCACTTGCTGCTTGACTGGCTTGATGACCTCAGCTACAATAGCTATGGGCAGCAAAGGTCAGGAGTTTATAGTGCCTTGTTCTCTTCCTAAAATGCCAGCTTCAACTTGCCTAGAGCCAGGGGTTCATATACATACAGCACATAACTACATTTTAAAGGGTTATGGTTGAGAGACAAGGAAATGTGTGCATTTCAAAAGGGGAGAGAATTATTCCTGTGAAACAGTCACTGCTTTCAGTTCCCACTAGGAAGCAATAAAAACATCACCCCTGCATCATGCAGAGGCAGATGCTGAGCATCTTGCAAACTAAGTCTTCTCTAGCCCACCAGATATTAAAACATGTAGTGTCCTCAGCTCACCTCATTTTGTACAGCCACTATAGCACCTGAAACTGCCCATCACACCACTGCTACAGCATATTTCATTTCCTTTAACTCTTTTTTTCCCCTAATGACGGTAATAAGCCTCATTTGGTTGAGTAGGGGTTTGTACTCAAGCAGTTAAATGAAATTTAAGATTGCAACAAAACCTACAATGCATCAGAGCTGGCATTCTTAAAAAACACTGTTTAACAGGAACATTATTATTTATGGGGAAATGGTTCTGAAAATAAACCCCTACGCATGTTTAATGTCTTCTTTCCTTAATTTTTATTCTATGCAGCAGGAAAGATTTAGAAAAAGAACACAATCCAAGACAATGAAAAATTATTTAATGCCCAGTAATGACTAACTATATGCAAAATTGCTTTAAAAAAAATCAGTTCAAGAGTTCTTCAATCTACTATATATCAATAGATAAAACATGACAAAAATGTTCATTCAGAAGAACCTTAAATTGAATTTCAATCTCATAAGGGCCATTTGTCTTCTTGATGACTTATATCCAGGAGTGAGGAAAACACAATGTAAATTCTCTTCATCATGATCCCTTTTTCATTTCTATTTGCTGATGTATATCACATTATTGAATTTTAGAAAATGATGCAGAGAAGAATTGGTGAGTGCTTCACCCTGCAAATTTTCATTATTTTTTTTTAAATTGGCATATTTGAATATGCTCAAGTTTCAAATAAAGTTTAAGTATTTCTTTAATTAAGCCATTCTAGCTCGTAAAGTTAACAGAAAGTCACTTGTAAAGCCCAATCTAGGCTGTCTTTTCTTTCTTTGTTCCATAAATCTGCAGTTATGTGCCTACAGGTCACCCCAGAAACTACAAATTGCTCTTCTATAGAAGAAAACAAATGTGGAGGGGTATTGAATACCCCACAGCTTTTAAGAGGAGGTGCACATCCACATCATGAGCCATAATCCCTAGCTCTCCCATACACAAGTATTCCCTTATATTTCAGTATGCAGTGGAACTATGGAGTGTGAGTTCCTTGAATTTGGGGCTGGAATACCTCCTTTGGCTGTCAATCAACGCAGAAGCCAGAATTCATATATGCATAGCTAATCATAAGGAACCCACTGTGGCTAACAGGCTGCCAGGGATGCCTGGCACTTCCACTGCACATTTCTGCTTCCTATTTACGTGAGAAAAATGGGACTTTTTGGATATCCTATTTCCTGACTGCAAAAGCTATCCTCCTGAAACAAACAACTGGTAAGAACAGATACCTTTTCTGTTGTTCAGCTTGATAGTATCATTACACAAAAAATTGCAATATACCCAGTATGATCCTTGTGGATCCTTTCCAACTAAGGATATTCTATAACTCTATGATTCCAACTTGTGAGGTACCTTTAGTTAATTTAACTTGCAAAACTGCCAACTGCAGTTAGGTCCATCACAAAATTAATTCTCAAATCAATAATGAACCATAGATAAAATTACACATTAATCAATAAGAAAGTTAACCTACTTGACATTTATATTCCTTAAACAGATAGTTGGCATGTGTCTTTTCTGTGAATATTGACAAGTCAGAGGGAAAGCACTGTTAACAAGACTTTATGGTTAATGTTATGTAGACAATTTTGCCTGATAAATCGAGTTCTAGACATGAGATATGTGTTTTTCTACTACTTTCTACCACATCCTGTGATATGTTACATCTCTCTGCCTCAGTGCCCCCGGAAGGGAAACATGACAAAGCTCACCTCACAAAGCACTGTGAAACTGAATCAATTTATAAGCCTCATGTAATCTAGAGAGTATCGATATAAGTGGAAGATGTTCAGCACTTCTTAATAATGCTAGTGCCTTCCAGGATCACATCTGCACAGCTCCTTGAAGATCAAATACATAGTGACTAAATGGAATCTATCTGAAGGCAAAGTTTACCTTCAAAACTTAGAAGGGAAGTGTTACATATACTTATTAATATTAGTCAAATCATTATGTCACTGGTTTACATAATTGTAATCACAGTAAAATCTCCAGATTGTTAAATGATATTAAAATTAGAGTTATATTGAATAATGAAGGGCAATACAATCAGATTTCAAATGATTTGGACCATTTTGGTAATAAGGCCAGCAGATGGCAAATGCAGTTGAGTGTAGAGAAATGTAAAACAATTGGTCTGGGAATAAGTGCTAAGAGGTACAATCGTGTAAGAAAAAGCATTATTTTGGGGGGAAGAAATAAACCAGAGCAAGAAGGAAAGAAGCTGTGAAAATGGTGTGGTTTAGCTGCACCCAGAAACTAAGTGCCATGCAGTCACTTGCTCACTTCACATCTCACCCGCCCTGGGAGGAGGGGTAATGGTGCTGGTGCATGTCCAAAGGCAAGGAAGCTGGTCAAGAGGCTAAATCACATGAGGAGCAGCTGAAGGATCTGAGAGTGTTTAGGCTAGAGAAAAGAACGGTTAAGGAGGGACCTTACTGCTCTCTACAACTACATGAAAGGAGGTTGTAGCAAATGAGGGTCAGGCTCTTTTCCCACGTGACAAGAGACAGGCCAAGAGGACATGGCCTCAAGCTGCACCAGGGGAAGTCTATATTGGGAAAAATTCCTTCTGTGAAGGGTGGTCAGGTGTTGGAATAGGCTGCCCAGGGAAGTGGTGGAAACACCATCCCTGGAAGTGCTCAGAAAATGCATAGATGTGGTACTAGAAACCTTGTTTAGTGATCAAGATGCCAGTATTTGTTAGGTTAAGAACTGAACTTGGTGATCTTGGAGGTCTTTTCCAATCTTAACAGCTTCATGATTCTAAAATGGGTGAATTTAGATCAGAGATGATGATTTTTTTTACAATGAAGGTGGTGAAACACTGGAACGGGTTGCTGAGATGGATCCCTCGAATCATCCAAGTTTAGGTTGGACAGGGCTCTGAGAAACCTGACATTAATGAAAATGTCCCTGGGCATTGCAGGGGCATTGGACTGGGTGATCTTTACAGGTCACTTCTAATCCAAACTATTCAAGGAATAATAATAATGAAAAGAAAAACCAAAAAAAAACCAAAACGAAAACCACAAACAAAACCCCAACCCAAACCAAAATACCCCATACTGTCAAAAAACATAAAAACTGAGGGGGAAAAACCCCTACAAGTGATGCACAATGCAACTGCTCACCACCTGCTGACCAATGCCCAGCTCATCCCCAGCAGCAATTGGACCCTGTCAGCCAACTCCTCCCAGATTATGGGCATGACATTTAACAGTATGGAATAACCCTTTGGCCAGTTTGAGTCAGATGTCCTGGCCATGCTACCCTGCCACTTCCTCATTAGCACAGCATGGAAAACGGGACATGGAAAAGTCCTTGTCTTAGGATAAGGACTACTCAGCAATAACCAAAACATCTGCTTGTCATGAACATTATTCTCATACTGAATCCAAAACACAGCACTGCTTCAGCTACCAAGAAGAAATTAATTTTATCCCAGCCAAAACCAAGACATCAATATATTAGCTAATTAAAAACAGTGTTAAAAGGATTTGGTAAAAGGATTTTATTAGAAACTACAAGGTATAATGCATGTGAACCATTTTTTACAATCAAGAGATTCAGTCAGGAAATTATTTAATTAGGTACCAGAACCAACTAGTGTGAAAGTGCAAGTATAAGCAGAAGCATTCAACACCTAACAGGACATATTTGGCATCACATAGTATTAAATCTAAAGTCAGTAAAGTTCTTTGAAGATCAAGTGCGCTAGGATATAACTAAGACCTTTTGAAGTCTGAAACCACAAACAAAAACAAGCCAAGATGAAATGAGAAACACTAACGTACCTGATTAATATTCAATATCCCAATGAAGAAGTAACTTAGGAGTATGCTTGCATATGACACCAAAAATGTAGTGTCTTCATCTAAACTAGGCAGACCAAGGACTCTAAACACAGTCCTAGTGATCATATTATCAGTTGTTCAGAGTGAGTTTCCCAATTCTGTTTTAAAGCAAAGGTCCCTTTTCTTAATACAAATTTCATTTAAAAGGTAGTAAATTTAATTCATTCATAAAACCTGGAAAATTTACACCCAGTTTCTCATAGAAATAAAACCTTGGTTACAAGCACTGTCTTGTCCTAAAAAGACAGACCATGATAGCAACAGAAAGCACTCAGTTCTGGGTTGCAGCAATGTAAAAGTATTGCAGCGTTGCCAGATGGTCCTCTTAAAAATGGATATAATACAAATGTGAGGACAAAAGGCTAAGCTAAAAAGAAAGATTTGTGGAACACTGACAAATAAGCACTGCTACACTTAAAGGATGTTATTACATATAATCACTGACATTTCAGAACAATGAAACTTATGCATACAAGTCCAGGTAGTCATTGCCCATTTTCACTGAAAAAGATGGTATGGATATATGAAAAAAATCCCTATTTTGTCACAACTTTGGCCTTTTGTTTGTTATTTATTCACACATCAAAAGGTAAAAATATATAATTAAAAGAAAAGCCAATCTTCTTTGTGCCATAGGCATATTCACAGGTCCACAGAACTGGAGTAGTATTCACGTCAAAAAACAGAATTTATAGAACAGGAAACTAAAGAGAAGAACAGAAGAAAGGCTGTAAAAAGCAGACAGGTGGGATTAAAATCTCAATAAGTATTAAACCCCACATTTCTAATCCCAAAATATCATTATTTCTTGTAATAAAATGGCAAAATTCGTCCCTTACACCATTAATTTCCTTCTCATCTGAACCTGCTAACTTTATTTTGTGCTGGCACTATCATATCAAAGTGCTTTGAGTGCTTTTCTCTGATTGCACTGGCAGAGTTATATGAACCATTACCTATCATTACTTTTATTTCAAACCTGTCAGTTCCTCCTCTTTGTAGCCAACAAGTTGTAAGAAGGGGAAAAAATGCAGTCTCTGTCAGGGAATAAAACCACACATGCTAAAATGAGCTGAAAGGAGCACCTGAACAAAGGGAGGGTGAAGAGAGAGAGATAAGAGATTGATAAATCTGCTCACCCTCTCTGCAAGGACATTCTACTTTCCTGCTATTAGAAATTAATAAATAAATAAGCCATAACACTAACACACAAGGCATGCTAGACATGGCTTTTGCCCATGACTCTTCTTTATTCTGCCACACCATGTACTTAAAATACCTCAAACATTCCATAAATATTATGCAAATAAAAATAACATCAATACCACCTCCTCATGCATGGAAAAATGCACATAAATTGAGCTTGAGTACATGAGAGAAGATGTGCTTCCCTCAAAACTGTGTGTATCTTATGAGGTGCTTTTCAGCAAATCCTTTATTTGTGAGCCATACAACAAGTGATGAGCAATTAGTGTTAATTAAACAGCCCCCCTAACTATAGTGCTGCCAGGGACAAGTTAATGACCTCAAAATGCACTTGGATTTGAAACTCCTGTCCCTCCGGGTGCATGGCAGGCTGCCTTACCTCTGTAAAGCTGTGGCATGCTCCAGCTGCTACCACACACGTATGGAATGTCATTCCCATTTGCAGTAACATGCACCATTCGCCAGACACTGAAGTAGCCATTACAGAAGGGCACTGCAGACACAGCTCTGAGACTAAAACATGCCAGTAAGTTCTGATTTGTCTGCTTGAAACACCCAGGGAAGCCACATGCCATGGCAAAGTGACAGCAGACTGACAGGCAGACCACCACGAAGGCAGCTGACTTGATGCAGCAGAAACACATTCCAGAAGCTTATTTATCACACTCAATGCCCCAGGTTAGTACCACACCTGCCTCTTAATATCTCAAAAATAAATCAGGAATTTTTTAAAAAAATTAAAATCTCAAAGAGTCAAATCTACCACCACCACCCTTTCCCTCACGTAGTTCATGTTACTCCCCTCATGTAACACAATGGAATCAACACCAGAAACTAAGGTGTCCTCCTGCCTCCCAGAAAGTAGGAGACAAAGGAATACAAAAGATCCCTGTGAATATATAGCGGAAGTCATTGAAAATTACCAGAGGAAATAATGTAATGAAGTCAAAAACAGACAGCTAAACTCATAGCTGTTTCTAATTTGGGCATTATCTACAGACTAGACTGCAAACATTCATCATAGGTATTCAATCAAACTGAATTAACTGTCAATAAAGGTTGAAGCTTACTAGGGTGTTTGACAACTTTTATCTCCAAAGCAGAAGATGGAAGCACATGGAATATGTGGTAAAGAATGAAGCCAGTGCACCTGCCATGGCAAGCATGCTATTGGGCAGCTGGAAGAATCCAAAGAGCTGGCTCAAGGATCTATCAAAGAAAAGAACAGGCGGAAAACTCATGGGACTTAACAAGAAAGGATGTGCAGTGGCAGAACACACAAGGATTGCTGAGCCCAGCTGGTACCCCAGAGATCATATGATGGCACAGAAAAGGTTCGTATTTCCCATCTTGTTCTGAAAAATACACCCATGCTCTATAGCTAATACATATGCTCCTCCTGGGCTGCAATTTACCTCAAGAAAACAAAACCTAATCTGTACACAGACAGCAGTAATATTTTTCCTCATGGGTGTTTTCTCCTTGTAGGATCCTTTCTTTCCCTCTATCTGTCTCAAATGACACAGTTCAGTTAAAACACAAGACTTGAATCAGTTTAGACATGTGATTTTGGTGGGGTTAGGGACAGTAGGATATTTCCACAGCTTTTCCAAGATCTAGCTAATGGTAGAGTCAAGAATGTTAAGGTGTTGGGAGCTTTTTGTCACTGTGATAGAGAGGATGACAAAGAAAAGCTGTTGCAGAAGCACATATGGTGCAAGAAAAAAAATCTGAAGAATAAAGTAGTAGCTTAAAGCAGAGAAAAGTTATGATAATGGCAGTATAAATTTCTTGCAGGTAATATGCAGCTTGTCACAGTCCCTAAAAATCACAAGTTAGTAAGTATGAAAATTAGAATTTAATAATGACATTGTGCATTCCAGCTAAAACAGAATTCTGTTTTGAATTTTATTTTCATTTCAATACATGAATAATGTCCACTGAAGGATACCAACTGTGAACAAAAGACCCAGGTAAGTTCTGGTACTTTCATTTAAAAAGGAAAAGAAAGAAAGAATTTTCATGCTTGGATCCAAAAGTAATCAGTGAGAGAGAAAGAAAAAAACACCCTCATTCAGTGGAACAAAGGAAAAGACCATGGAGAAAAAAATAAAGAGAATTGCAAATTGCACTGCATTGAAAACATTGTAATTTGTTCACATTAAGCTTTGATACATGTGAAATCCCAAATATAGCTAAAGCAAAACGCAGCGCACTGCAGAAAAAATGAAATCTTTAATTTGCACAAAGATCCAAATGTAACAAACATATCAAGCTATTGTCTGCTGCATTACATACAGTCAGAATATATCAAGTCGTCTTATTATTTCCATTATTTCATTTGAATTACAATTGCACCCATTGTCCAGGGGATAATTTCCAGAGATTCTATCAGTGCTTCAGAGGATTCAGAATCTAAAATACCAAGCAGCATACACAAGAGAAATGGGAAAATATTAAAGCATATGAAGCAAGTTTCAGCTTCTTCTACCAGCAATATATCCAAACAAAAAAGTAACATCTATCTGGTACAAAACCCACATTATCACAGGTCTGGTGAAAATCTATCATTTATTCATAAGTGCCCCCCTTTAGAGAACGGTATATGGAGGAAATGAGAACTGCCTCAAATTTTCTATGCTTCCAATAAGGCTCTACTGAGTGGCTCTGAGCTCCCACTATGCATAGCCATGAAATCAAAGCATCTGACATATCTAACATTCTGAGCTTTCAGAAGAGCATGAGAAGACAACAGCTAGGGAATATGCTTTCTGGAAGTGCTCCATCTCATAGTGTTTCACTGAGTAGCACATCTGCCACACACTTGCACCTTCTCACACAGACTGCAAAATGGGATAACGCTGATTAACACACTACAACCAAAATCATTAGCTGTTTCTTATTTGGGCTCATATACTGAAACAGAGATGTTAAAGCGCTGCCTTGCAAATAAAAGACAAAGTCCAAAATGCAATAGGTACAAGTGAACTGTATTTCTTCCAGTGGGAGTCATTGGAAAAGTAACCTCCAAATTTTTTCAGCAATCTGACCTGTTGGAAGACAGTGATGTAGCAAAGTTCCTAATGGGACCAGGGAGCCCAAGTTGTGCACATGATGCTTCTCTGCTATAGCCATGAATTTACTGCTGGAAAACTAAGAGAGAAAAAACAGTCAGGTGAACTTCTCTTCTGCAGCCTCTGTCCTCTAGGAGGTTTGCAAACACAGTGTACAAAGTGGCAGTTTATGGATGGAAAAGAAAGCTGTAGTCATAAATACCGTTCCTTACAGCTACGGTTACCATGGTGCGTGTGCAACCAAGGCCATTCTCTTTAACACTGTATGAACAAAGATGAAGAAGGAAATATTAGTCCACTATCATAACCTGAATAAGAGACAGCAGATGGTAAAAGGATAAGCCACAAGAAAACAGTGGAATAGCAGTGGTTGTGGCCTAACCCAGTTGCTTATGTGGTAGGTAACTTTTGCAGGCACCAGAAATAAAGAAACTTTTTAGAAAGATTTTGGGGGAGAGTTTGCAGGCAGTTCTGCACATGTTTATGAAATCACGGAATGACAGCGTTAAAAAACATGTTAAAGATTTAAATGCTTTATGGAGATTACCAACTGAAGGCAGAAATAAATGTTTTAATAATGCAGGAGATGAGATATGTAGGAAAGAATAAGAGCCTTGAAAACAAAAGTCAAACATCCTACATTTAATGTGACAGGTTTGGTGGAGCTAGCTGATAAAGTCACGGAAAGAAGTGACAGAGGTCAAACTGAGAGCCATGGAAATTCTTTTTAGAGCAGCAATTATCACTGACAGACGGGGATCAAACCTGCATTGGCAAAGCTAGAAGTGTTGTTGGCATAATCAAGGTATACAAGGGAAAGCTATGAGAATGGCAGGGAAGGCTAAGGGCTCTGTTTCAGCTACACTGAGATTCGAGAGGTGAACATACAGGCCCAAGCAAAGATCAGACAGCACAAGACTTCAGTTTCATCATGGAAGTTGTAGACCCTCGATGATGACAAGACACAAAAGAAAAGTGTGTGCATTTCTATTCTGAAAATTCCAAGAGACTGAGGACTAATAAGAGGGACGCTTTTGGAGATTATGTGTTGCAGTGTACATTTTGGGTTTTCCAATAATTCTGTATGTTTTTGTTATTTGTTCATAATGGTTTGTTTTGATACCCCTATCCCCAAAACCCCATGTTATTTCCCTGGGGACAGACATTGTCAATCACCTTGTAAAGACCTGGAAAATTCTGAGGAAGATGCCCTGCGATTCGGTCAGGTACTCAAGTACCCACCTTTTTCATTGTTCCATTAATACCCCTGCTCTGAGTCACCTCCCTCTGCCTTCTCCATTGGTTCTAGGTTCTCCCCTGCTCCGGGTATGCCCCTGGGTACTTAAGGTGAGAACAGAGGGCCAGAGCTCACTTCTGCACGTGAGCAGCTCCCTGGGTGGAATAAAGCCTGGTGAAACCCACGTGAGGAGTCCTCTCTTTCTTCCACGCTGCCAACCACGCTCCAGCCTGAGGTTCAAACCCACCAAACCTTCCTTATATGCTGGTCAAAGAGCTAGCTAGCTGGTGAAGCAGCTCAGAACACCACCATAATTATGGATATGAATTATGATGGTTTTGAGAGGAGGACAAAATGAAGATTCAGGAAGTACACGACAAGAATTCAGTGCATTCTACCTAAGAGCCATGACAATACATTTAAAGGAAATATCAGTTGTTGATCCTTATTAATTCTCAGTCTATGTGAGCCTCACTATGACTCTGCATGCTTGTGTGTGCATGCATTAAAAAACAGAGAGAAAGCAGAATTTCAACTAACAGACTGCTAACTCTTGACTGAAAAAAGGAACCTAGTAAACAACACAGGGAAAGCAAAAGAACTTTAACAAACCAGACCACAGATAATGTAACCTGTTCGTCAATATTGTAACTGTTTTCTAAATAGATTAGTAAAAGTTTTGTTTTTTTTTTTAAAGCAAAAAGTCTCAAGTGTCACTTTCCAGTTCCCTACATCCCATATCTCTTACATAAGTTTTATAAAATCACACTATGGCTTTGCATGAAAGGGCATGGGGCATCCATCACCTCTGGGCAATGTATTTCCATGTTTTACTACCATCATTGTAAAAACTGGCTTCATTATGTCTAATCTAAATTGACCATATTTTAGAATCACAGGCAGTTTTTTTGAGTTTTGCATCACAAATCCTTTAGAATGTAGCAATGGACAATGCAAGAGCTGCTGGAGATCTGATTTCTCCATAACAGCCTATGACTACTTAGAAAAGCAGGATTTTATTTCAAGTCCCCACAGTCAGACAGAACCTGAAGCCCTGAGACAGCTGAGCCAGCCAATCTGATAACAACATTGGTATTATAATTTATGAAAATTTATTGTGATCAGGCCACTGATAAAACACCTGTTTTAAAAATGTGCTGTGCTGATCCTTAAAAAAAGTAGGGAGTAGAATCCAAATAACAATCTCACCTAAAGTCCTGGAAATCATGGAGTGATTCATCATTCACTTCTTTGAATACATTTCCAAACAAACACATCCCCCAGGAAGGTAAACAGGAAAATCAGCACTGAATTATTAAGCTCAAGCCACACTTAGCCAACCTACAGACTAACTACCTGGAGAGAGTGGCGAAAATAATATCTCTAGAGTTTAGTGAAGTTTTTGGAAGCTGAACAAGTATGGGCTGGAAGAACAGACTCCTAGGTAGGCTGAAAATAGGCTGGACTGCTGGGCACCAACTGCTCAATGGCTGGCAGTCAAAAGTGAGAAATGTTTGCCAGTGATTGATACCGAGATCTGTATTGTTTAACAACATCTGGGCAATAACAATGAGCATCCAGAACAGTGCAAAGTTTTGCACCTGGGGCAGAGTAAACCCATGCTGGTAAGTAGATGGATAAGTTTCAGCTCAGTAGAAAAGATTCTGTGAAATACAGCAGACACCACCCTGAACACACGCTACAAATGCTCACTCATAATGACCAAGGCAAACTGAATACTTGACTGTATCAGAAGCATGGCCAGCAAAACAATGGAAGTTATTACTCTCCTCTACATGGTGTTGGCAAAGCATCAGGAATCTGTGCCCATTTCCAGATATATATGGAGAAATTGAGAACATCCAGAGGAGGATCACCAAGATGGTCATGGCCTTAGAGAATGTGATTCCTAAGAATCAATTCAGGGAGCTGGGCTTCTGCAGTTCAATGAAGAGGCTAAGGATTGCTAGAAAAAATACAATGCTGATGAAGTCAAATTCTCCTTGACAGTCGCAGATGAAGTAACAAACTGTCTTAACCACAATCTGCAGCTTTGGAGATTCCAACTGGATATGAGGAAAAGCACATTACAAATTTGTGTCCTAGAGCTGCTAAGTTTATGCCGGAGGATCAACACATTTCTAGTCAATCACCTTGTACCCAAAGTGCAGACATTAATGCCATCAACCTTTTTGTTAGCACTGAGCTTCTATCTGACTATTAGATCCAATAGGCCAAATATCTCCAACTGAAATGTCTTTCTAAAATAGGCATTACAGCAAAAGTTCAATCTGCATAAGGCCTCCAAAACCTGTACTGAATTACTCTGAAAAATTTTTCATCTAGGGAATGACAGGAAAAAGGACTAGAGATTGAAATAGGGAGCATGTCACCTTTTCTACATATATAATATCCTGTGAAGTTACCACAAAAAGGGATTTGCAGGCCTGAGCTGTCACTGCATAACATTTCAAAGCCACAGTCTTCTTTCTGTGGTTCCCTTCTATCCCAGATCTGCAAGTTTCCCACTCGGAGAAGGAAAACCCAAGGCCCTCTATTTGTAGCTACACACTATGCCTGCAGTCAAACTGTCAACATCTAAACACTCATGTAAACAGGTACATATTTTAATTCTTTCTCCCACAGGCATAATAAGTATTGTTAAGACTAGGGCAGACAGCAGATTTTTAAAAGGCTTTAGTTATATCAATAGTGAGTTTGAATGGTTTTTTAGTCTGCTGTAGTAAGGCAGTAAAATATAATAGCCTCTTAACTGACACATTGTTATCAGCCTTATTATGGCTTTCTTCATGCCTGTCAGTGGATTATTGTAATTTTTTAGTCACGGGTCTAATCAAAGTAGAAGACTGAGCTACTGACAGCTCAGGAGAGATATAACTGCTTACATAATACTGTCATGAAATTCTAACGCAGGCAGAAACTTCAGCATCTCTCCAGTCCAACTCTCCTCCTAGTTAAACAAAGCAACTCTTAGAACAACAGGTTCCTTTTTATGCCAAAGGAACAAAGAAAATTCAATGGTTTCCCTCAAATTACTATAGTATTCATAACAAGAAACATTGTTCTTTTAGGCAGCTGGTGTGATGCAGTCTAGAGGTGGCTTTGTGATCAGGATTGTGAACTCATCTTAATATCTACCTATCCAAAACGACTCTTCTGCTTATTTCTGAAGAGCGGGTCAAGTTAAACCATTACCCCACATGGGCAAAATTCCTTTGTAAGACTGAAATACCACCTTCTCATTCAAGCAAGCAAGATAAATTTAATTTCTTCTTCAAAGAACCAAGGAAGAGCTTGGTACAAGCATTATACAGCGGCTTAGAAGGGCAACAGCCAGGACTGTATCCATGTGCAAGGTGTGCAGCATGTCTGAGCAGGTGCTGGATTTCATTGTGTGGGAATTTCTGTGTTCCTCAAGCTTTGTGGGTTTCTACTGAAATAGATACAAGTACACAGAAGATCCCAACCTTAAAAAACATACAGAGCATAAACCTTTTGCTTTCTGAAAAACAGTATTTACAGACCAATTTGTACTGAACTTGAGGGCCACAGACTGAAAGTTGAATTGATGCACAGATTTACAGCGTACACAAAACACTGCATGAAGGCAGTTCACAACATCTCTCCAATAGAAGTAAGAAAGTAGCAGAGCTTTCACTTTCTTCAGGTGTACCTCACATGCCAGCTGCAGCAATGGTCAGTGACCCACTGTATCCATCACTGCAATCACTAACATACTTCAAATTGGCTACTGAAGAATGAGACTACACTAGTGCTTGAATCACAGCTGATGGGAGCTTGAAGTACTAACCACCAATTAAAAAA